>CM076905.1:23939863-24221405 GCA_039519145.1 Kokia cookei
TGTTGCACTACTTACTTCATTAGTCCTATACTCAATAAAGATGCACCAACAATTGCACTGTAGACTCTTGTGATCCATTGTACTTGGCTGACATGTCCAACTTTGTCAAGGGTCCTAAACATCCACAGCCCTGAACTGACAAAAGGATAGACTCAAGTTGGTGAAGGTGGCAACAAGATAGGTCCTAGAAGCTTGATTTGATCCTAACCCACCCAGATGCGAAGAAAAAGATTGACATTCTGGCTCTAGGTATATACGGGTTAAACATTTTTCCCAAGGCTTTGGGACACATAGAAGATGAGGTGACAAACTTGTTTGACCGATTGAATAAAAAGGTTTCATTGATCCCAACAATATTGGCTGAAACTTTCAGATCTTTAAATGCATACAGAAAGGAGGGAAAAGGTCGGTTTATCGGTTGCACGCTGTTGTTGATGGTATGGTTCCATAGTCACTTTTGGAAAATAGAAAAAGTCTCCTATCAGTACTTATCTAAAGATTATTCTCCTCTGAAAGAGTTTGTAGCCACGCAAAGACAATGAAACTTCTCAGAAGAAAAATGGATGGCAATACTTCAAAGTCTCCGAGATGAAGACATAGAATGGCGAGCACCATGGTTTGTTCTCGATGAAATTTTATATCGATGCGGAGACTTCGACTGGGTCCCATTATCCAGAATTTGGGGAGCAATAGGATACGCACCATTATTGGTTTGAAGACAATACAAGTTAAGATAGTTCATACCAGCAACTCAAGGGTTAGCTCAGTGTGAATTCGTATATAGTGGAGAAAATATTAAGAAGAGGATTCGAAAGATCTCAAATGCATGGAACCAAGTTCGAAGGATGAAAGTGTTTGATGCCAATCCCATGACAACTGTAGAATATGATTGGTGGAGAAATAAAAGGATCAATAACAACATTCCTGTGCCAAACCAGGAGGTTGTTCGCCCAATTGAAGTGCACTTGTAAGTTGTCTCGACTGAACTAGAAATTATTAAACAAGATTTTGAGAGGAAAAATGCTGAAATGGAAAAGATGATAGAAAAATTAGAAGAAGAAAAGGTGTTTTTAAGACTAGACGTTGATGTCTAGAAGCTAGAGGCAGAGAAGTTGAGAAAAGGGAAGAATAAGGCCGAAGAAGATCTGGATAGCCTAAAGAAAGACTATAAGAAGCTTCACTTATCAATAAAGACTATTGGTTTAGGTAAGACATCAGAACAAAGGCAACGGGAAATTCGTGAAGAGAAGAATAGAACAAGTCAATGGAGGAACAAATTTCAAGATGCCCAGATTCAAGAAAATGTCATGAATAGCAGCCTGTTGGAAAGTCAAGCTGAGGTGACCGAGTTAAAGGCCCGAATAAAGGAATTGGAGGAATCCTTATATAGACATCGTAGTCGAAATTCAATGGTAGAGCTGAAGGCAAGTCTAGTCGAGATCGAGAGATTGAATAAGAAGGTGGAAGAATTGGAGGTCGTGTTATAGAATAGTGAAATACGAATCGAGATTCTGGAGAGGATAATAAAAACAAATGATTGGCATCTTCAGTAAACTCAAAAGCAAGTTCGAAATAGGGATTATGTTATGGGCGAGGCTCTAAATCAAATATGAGGAGTAGCTGACCACGTGCAAACACTAGCAATCGAAGCAGATGAGTTAAGCATATAATATGAGACAAAGATAGAATAGGGTCAAAAGCTAGCAGGACTTCTCAAGAAAATCAAAGCTCTAAGCATTAAGGCAAAACCATTTATGTAATTTGCTTTATGAAAAGGAACTTGTTATCTAGTGAAGTTTTCTAATGGAAATTGAATTATAAGTCAATATCTTTGTTTTACATACATGCATTCAACAGCATTGCATTTTCACATATTTTAGCTTGATAATTCTAACTAATTAAAACTTTAACAGTTACGTCAGTAACCATTGAAAACTCATATCATTGTAACACTCATAAAAAAACCAAAGTTATGGAGCAAAGACTAGAGGAAATTCAAAAGGAAATGCAAGAGCAAGTGCAAGTGCAGTTGCAAGACCATTTGGCAAAAGTACAGCAAGATATGAAGGACTAGATTATAGGATCTCAAAAGAGCATTATAAGTGAGCTAACATAGTTGATAAGAGTACGGGCGGATAAAGGAAAAGGTCATGCTATAAGCCTAAGGGAGGGAAGTGAGGAGCCTAGATATCTCCCAAGCTATACTTCTATGCATACTCAAACACCGTCGAAAACGTATCCACGTGGAATACCTATAACAATAAGAGCACAATAACACCCAAGCTGTATGTCAGGGCCAGCGAATTTTTAGATGAGATCCAGTTCCAACCTCAAAGATAATTTAGCCATTCCCGTCATTCATGACTTGGATGACGTAGAGGAGACGAAAAGAGCAAAGCCTGAGATCCCTACATAGTTGGAGGACAAATACAAGTGGTTGGAAGAAAAAGTGAAAGCAATGGAAGGTGTTGATACCTTCTATGGCACTGACGCTAAGGAGCTGAGCCTTGTCCCAGACCTAATGCTCCCCCTAAAATTCAAAACACCTGATTTTGACAAATACAGTGGGACCAGCTGCCTTGAGGCACTCATTACCATGTTCTACAGGAAGATGACTGGGCATGTTCATAATGACCAGTTATTAATACACTATTTCAAGATAGTCTAACAGGATCTGCAGCTAAATGGTATAATCAATTGAGTAGTGCCAAGATAAGCTCATGGAAAGATTTGGGACAAGCATTTATGAAGCAATATAGTTCTGTAACTAACACGGAACCTAATAGACTGACCCTGCAAAGAATGGAGAAGAAGCCAAATGAGAGTTTCCGACAATACGCTTAAAGATTGAGAGACGTAGCAACCCAAGTACAGCCACCGTTGTTGGAAAAGGAAATAACGATGTTGTTCGTTAATACTCTGAAGGCCCCTTTTATTAACCATATGTTGGGAAGCACTACCAAAAGTTTCTTTGACATGGTTATGTCAAGAGAGATGGTCGAGAATGCAATCCAAAGCGAAAAAATTGAGACGGGAGAGGTGTCAGAAGAACAACTCCCAGAAAAAAGGAAAATGAGGTCAACAACGCAGAATCATACAAGACAAGTTACTTAAAGCCAATGGTGATGGCATCGCCTAGAACCATAGAAGGAAACTATCAAAGAAATCCAAGGAAGAGGTTTGGTGCGAGACCAAAAATGGAATTCAACCCTATTCCCATGACATATAGGGAACTTTATCCAAGATTGTACGAGGAACGTCTCGTGACGCCAATTCATGTAAAGCCATTGCTACCGCCATTCTCGAGTTGGTACGACGCGAACGCACGATGTGAATATCACGCAAGGATAGCTAGACATTCAATTGAGAACTGCGCGGCCTAAAAAGGCATGTACAGTAGCTCATCGATATCGAGGTCCTGAGATTCGAAGGTCCGACGAATCCCAATGTATTAGGGAATCCGCTACCCAAACATCCGATCAATGGGTGACTGCAATAGTAGAAGAGAAAGAAGGAAGACTAATTGAAGTAATGGGGACAATGAAGGGTTTGAGCATCAACGTTGTATTAGAGGAAGGAAATGAAGGAAGAAACCTATGGGAAATTCGTCCTTTCGCCCTTAGAAGTACTCTCGACAATTGGACTGTAGAGGAACTCCCTATAGTCTTTAGGGCTTCTTCAAAGTAATGCTCAAAACACACTTATTGTTTTAGGCTCAAAAGCAATATGGATCTTTTTGTAAAAGGGCTCATGATCATTATCTAGTTATTTTGAATGAAAATGCATCTTCTATCTTATATGGCCAATCTTTCGCTAATTATTCTTTCATTTTTAATCCAACTTAACAAACCATTTGTACATACCCAATAAACAAAATTAATCATTCTCTAATATATACATTCTTGTCCAATTTGACAAACATACTCATACTCATACCATATAATTATTCTTTCGTAAATTTATTTTGTTCTTTGGACCTCCTTTATTTATCTGACAAGTCCTTGAATATCAATAGTATGAGTGACCCTGATGCTAACTTAGAGCCTTGTTTTGAGCAAGATATGTGTTTAGAAGAACTTCAGGACTTCGAAGATGATTAACATTGTAATTTGTCTCCTAATCTATTAAGAATGATGGAAGAAAAAGAAAAACAAATCTTACCTCATTTGGAACCGGTGGAGGTTATTAGTTTGGGAAATGAAGATGAAAGAAAGAAGTGAAAATTAGGACTAACATCTCCTTAGAAACCAGAAAAGATCTTATCAAGTTGCTTCAAGAGTTCCAAGATGTCTTCGCATGGTCTTACCAAGACATGTCTGGCTTGAGTATTGACATCGTGGTACATAAACTCCCCATAAAGGAAGAATGCAGGCCTGTTCAGCAAAAGATCTAAAGGATGAGACCTGATGTGTTATTGAAAATAAAAGAGGAGGTTAGAAAGAAATTTGACGCTAGGTTTCTCCAAGTAGTTAAATACTCAGAATGGATAGCCAACATAGTTCTTGTTCCTAAAAAAGATGGGAAAGTGCATATGTGTGTGGATTATCGGGATTTAAATAAAGCAAGCCCAAATGATAACTTTTCATTACCTTACATCGACACCTTAGTAGACAATACAGCAGGTGACTCGTTATTTTTATTCATGGATGGTTTCTCCGGGTATAACCAAATAAGGATAGATCCTAAAGATATGGAGAAAACCACGTTTGTCACGCTGCGGGGAATATTCTGTTACAAGGTAATGCCTTTTGGACTCAAAAACGCAGGGGCAACTTATCAAAGAGTCATGGTGACTGTGTTTCATGACATGATGCATATTGAAATTGAAGTTTATGTCGATGATATGATTGCGAAATCCTGAACAGAGGAAGAGCATGTAAGGATCTTGAGAAAGCTGTTTGGGAGGCTAAAAAATTATCAACAAAAGCTAAACCCAGCAAAGTGCACCTTCGGAGCCACTTTGGGAAAGCTATTAGGCTTTGTGGTCAGCAAAAAAGGGATTGAAATTGATCCAAATAAAGTCAAAGCCATACAAGAGCTACCACCACCCAGTACTCAAAAAGAAGTTCGAGGGTTCTTAGGGAGATTAAATTACATTTCTCGTTTCATCTCACAGCTGACCGAGAAATGTGATCCTATTTTTTGTTTGCTTAGAAAGCGCAACCCAAGTGTATGGGACAATGAATGTTAGGAAACTTTTAACAAGGTCAAAGATTATTTGTCCAATGCTCTCATCTTGGTACCTCCAATTCCTGATAAACCATTGATCCTATATTTGACAGTCTTTGAAAATTCTGTGGGATGCGTACTAGGCCAGCACGATGAGTCTGGAAAGAAGGAAAGGGCGATATATTATCTCAGCAAGAAATTCACTGATTGTGAGAATCGATATTCGCCAATTGAAAATTTATGTTGTGCTCTAGTTTGGACCACGCGAAGATTAAGATAATACATGTTGTACCACACCACTTGGTTAATCTCAAAACTAAATCCTCTAAAGTACATGATGGAGTCGGGCGCATTGAATGGAAGATTGGTTAGGTGGCAGATTTTGCTTTCTGAATTCGACATAGTCTATGTCAATCAAAAGGCAGTAAAAGGGAGTGCAATAGCAAACTTCCTAGCTAGTAGGGCTTTAGAGGACTATGAGCCAATAAACTTCAAATTTTCGAACGAGGATTTAATATATGTTGTAACCACTAAAGAGGGAACCACAGTAGAACATCCTTAGAGATTGAATTTTGATGGAGCTTCAAAAGCCACGAGTAATGGAGTTGGGGCAATCTTGGTATCACCAGAAGGAGACTACTATCCTTTTACCAGTAACTCGATTTTGACTGCACAAACAACATGGTAGAATACGAAGTATGTAGCTACAGAACGGGGAATTAAAGTTTTGGAGATATATGGAGACTCCACATTAGTAATCTATCAACTCAAAGGAGAACGAAAAATGAGAGATTCTAAGTTAGTTGATTATCGTAAATTGGTTCTCGAGTTAACCAAGGAGTTTGATGATGTCACATTCCATTATCTTCCACGAGAAGAAAATCAGATGGCTGATGCTCTTGCCACTTTAGCCTCGATGATTAAAGTAAATAGACCAAAAGACATGAAACCCATTCAAATGAGCATTTATGAAGCTCCAGCTCATTGTTATGATATTGAAGAAAAAAAAGAAGAAAGGAATGATCGCCCATGGTACCAAGATATTCTCCAGTATGTAAGAGATTGCAAGTACCCTAAGCAAGCTTTTGAAAATCAAAAAAGGACATTGAGAAGACTTGATAATGAATATGTCCTAGATGGGGAAATCTTGTATAAAAGGAGAAAAGATCAGGTGTTTCTAAGCTGTGTCGACGCAGTTGAAGCTAGAAAGATCTTAGAGGAAGTTCATGAAGGCATTTGTGGGACACATGCCAATGGTTTCACAATGGCCAGGTAGATAATGAGATTTGGGTATTACTAGTCTGCCATGGAAGGGGACTGAATCAATTATGCTAAGAGGTGCCATAAGTGCTAGATCTATTGAGACAAGATTCATGTACCTCCATCATACCTTCATGTCATGACTTCTCCTTGGTCATTTTCTATGTGGGACATGGATGTCATTGGGTCAATTTCTTCAAATGCTAATGGTCATAGATTTATCTTCGTGGTTATCGACTATTTCACCAAATGGGTAGAGGCAGCTTCTTACGCCAACGTTACGAAATCTGTGGTTAGTAAGTTCTTGAAAAAGGAGATCATTTGTCGATATGGGATGCTAGAGAGGATCATATTCGACAATGCCTTGAATTTGAACATAAGCACAATAGTAGAAGTTTGTGAGCAATTCAAAATCAAGCATCACAATTCATCTCCCTATTATCCAAGGATGAATGAAACTGTAGAGGCAGCTAACAAAAACATCAAGAAGATCGTGGCGAAAATGACTGAGACATACAAAGACTGGGACGAAAAACTACCGTTTGCCCTCTTTGCTTACAGAACTTCAATCAGAACTTCTATTGGGGCAACAACATTCTCACTAGCATATGGTATGAAACTAGTCTTACCAATTGAGGTTGACATACCTTCTCTCCGAGTCTTGACTGAGTTACAATTAGATGAGGCAGAATGGATTCGAGCCCGATATGATCAGTTGAATTTAATTGAAGAAAAGAGGTTAAGAGCTATTCTCCATGGTCAAATGTACCAGAAAAGAATGATGCGAGCTTATGACGAAAAGGCTTGTCCTAGAGAATTTCATAAGGGAGATCTAGTTTTGAAAAAGATATTTCCCATACATAAAGACTTCCGAGGTAAATGGATGCCCAATTGGGAAGGGCCTTATGTGGTAAATAAAGCTTTCTCAGGAGGAGCTCTCATTCTAACAGAGATGGACAGTAAAGATCTGTACAACCCCGTCAATTCAGACTCGGTAAAAAAATATTTTGCCTAAGAATGAGATGAAAACTCGTAAAGGGTGTCTTGAAATCAAAAGAATTTTGAGTTAAAAACCCGTAAAGGGTGGCTCAAATTCAAGAACATGTTCGAAGTGATCATTTCTAGACATATGTTTGGGTTCAGAATGATTCTCAGCGAGTCAGCTCAAAGAAGCTCATCCTGCGATATTCGAGGCACCTAATTGTCTTTTGTTGTGTACTTGGAAAATTCTTGACTAAAACTACCATTGATCTTTTAAATTATGTCTTCAATAAAATTTGACATTATTCTTTCATAATCTCGTTCAAGCATTTAGCATTTAAAATAACGGATAATGAACTAATAATATGAATCATACAAAGATCCATGAACATTACTTTGGAATTTCCTAAATAGTACAGGGGCCCGAAACAGGACCACCAATTGGAAGACTTGAGAACAAGCAATTTAGGCTGAGCTTAGAAGGAAACAAGACGGGGCACCCATGACAGAATTTGGGCAAGTGACAGGCTATGTTAACCCAAATAATAAATGGACATTCATCATACGTATTCATGTAGTTAGGAGCATTTGATTCACTCTGATCATTGCATCTTGATAATTCGGGCTTACATATGAGGTCTATAGAAGCATACTTTATAGGTCACATCTCTTCAAAATGGTGAGATGAACCAAAGAAACATGAGAGTTGATACCCTAAAGACGAAAAGGAGTAGATTAAAGCCGTAATAGTAAATCTTCTACCTCGAAGTTACAGTGGATCATATCAAACTACCATATCAAGTTTTCATCTCTTGGAAGTTCCAATAAGAGCAAGATGAAATTTTGACATCAAATCCTATCTTCCTGAAATTGAAGTGGAATTGGATTCAAACTACATCATTTCATCAAGAAGGACAGATTGAAGATTCGATCTTTTACCTCGAGCCTGGGTCAGATCACCGTAAGCCAATCTCTTACCCTGAGTCTGGGGCAGATTGCAGCCATTCGATTTTTTACCCCGAGTGTGTGGTAAGTCACCATCAGCCAATCTTTTACCCCGAGCTAGGGGTAGATTGCAGTCATTCGATCTCTTACCCCGAGCCTGAGGTAGATCACCACCAGCCAATCTCTTACCCCAAGGTTGGGGCAGATTGTAGCCATCCGATCTCTTACCCCGAGCTTGAGGCAGATCACCATCAACCAATCTTTTACCTCGAGCCAGGAGCAAATGGCAGCCATCCGATCTCTTACCCTGAGCTTGAGGCAGATTGCAGCAATTCGATCTTTTACCTCGAGCCTGGGGCAGATAACCATCAGCCAATCTCTTACCCCGAGCTTGGGGTAGATAGCAGTCATTCGATCTTTTACCCCGAGCTTGGGGCAGATCACCATCAGCCAATCTCTTACCCCGAGCCTGGGGCAGATTACAGCCATTCGATCTTTTACCCTGAGCATGAGGCAGATCACCATCAGCCAATCTCTTACCCCGAGCTTAGGGCAGATTACAACCATTCGATCTTTTACCCCGAGTCAGGGGCAGATTGCAACCATCCAAAAAAATCTCTCTTAACCTAGTCGTGAGGCAGATCGAATCCTATCTTTTACCCTCAAGTCAAGAAGGCAGAATACCAATTTCTCTGAAGTTGCAGTGGTATGGATTAGAATTTCAAGTCCCATCATCCTGGTGAAATACAAAGAAGTGGACCAAGATATCAAAGACTACGATGACAAACCTCAATCTCCTTAAAGTTGGGAGTGAATTGGGTGAAGTTATGGTAGCAAATTTTGAAATTGCCTCAAGGCAAGATGGAATCAAAACCGAAGATGTAGAAAAGCAGATGCAGCAAAGTTGAACGACCGACGAAGCGAAGGGTGGGCCAGTTGAAGAAAGAGCATCGAAGAAGTGAGACTTGGCAAAATTGGGCCTCCTTTTGGTCTTTGCTCCGTTCCTGTTACACAACAATGAGCAAAGAGGGGCAGCTGTTGGAGCCCAATTTTGATCGAGCCCAACATTTAAACCAAATTGGACCCAATTTTAAATTTTGAATTTTTATTTTATTTTAAGTTTAAATTTGTTTTAAATTTAAACTTATTTTTTAGTTTAAATTTATTTTGAATTTAAATTTAAAATTTAATTAAAAGTCCAAAATTACAAATTCAAGTCCAAAATTACAAAACCCAAACCAAGCCCAATGACCGGAGCCCAATAAACCCAAATTTATTGTTACAACTCTTGACCCAATTACAAACAGGCCCAAATGGCCTAAACCCTAAACCTAAGTAAAAGCATTGTAGCAAGTTGCTACTAGCAACCTCCATGCCAACCACTCACGTGCTGTCACGTCGACACCAGCAACATCACCACCTTCAACTTGGACTGCCACCACCGCCACTGCCAAGCCGCACCTACAAGGGAGAAATGACAGCAATTCAATTGCAAACAACAAAATATAACCATTTGTAATAAGGCTATAAAAGCCAAAATAATTTCATGTGTAATGGTTACAGACCAATTTCAAAATCAATACACAAACAAACAGAGTGCATTTGAAGTTAACAGAAAATACTTGAAGTAATATATTTGAGTCAAAGCAGATTCAAACAGTCAAAACCATATTTGTTCTCAAGGTCTAAATTCACATAAGTTTTATTTATTGTTATTTATTATTATTATTATTTTGAAACATTTTAAATATATTAATATATATTATTTACTATATTAATTTTACCATTATTAGCATTTATTGCGAGAAGTTTCATAATAAATACATAATTATAATATTAAATAATATTATTAATAAAAAGAAAAGAAGCTGAGAAGACATACCTACTCGTGAAGCTGCCATCGCTGTCGTTGGAGTCGATGGAACCTCTTCGATCTCGACCATGATTGTGAGAGGTGTTTTAGAAAACAGATTCGAGGCAAAACAAAAAAAAAAAGATTAGAACTTTGACTAAAAAAATCTAGATCTAAGTTTAGATCTAAATCCCTTTTAAAATATAACAAGAAATATATGAAACATATCTAAAAAAACCAAACTTGTTTCGTTTTTTAAATTCCAAATTTAAAATTTTTCGAAACTAACAGATTTTTAAAAGGTAAATTTTTTATTGTATTTTGGTTTGGATTCGAAGTTTTAGAGCCCGATCTAAGATGTTTTAAAAGGAAAAATAAAAAAAGGAGACGTTTTTACCTTGAACCACCATGGATGACGGCGCGTGGCAGGCCGATGATCGGACGGACGATCGGAGCTCGACCGATCGAGGAGAAGTTTGAGAGTTTTTTTTGAGATGGTGTTAAAATGATTTTTTTTTTAAGAATAAGGCCTATTTATAGCCATCCAAAACGGCGTCGTTTTGGCATGGCTTAAAGATGCTCAAAACGACGTCGTTTCATGCCAAACCCGATCCGGCCCGACCCACTCTAAGCTGGGATCCGCGTGTTTTTTTAAGGATGGGTTATTTTTCCGTTTGGTCCTTCTGGTTTTTTTAAATTTACAATCTCATCCTTTTTGTATTTTTTATTAATTTTAAAATTGCCCATTAATTTTATTTCATTTTCAATTTAGTCCTTTAACCATTTTTGAAGCCTGAAAAACTGTCACGTGTCTATTTTTGGGTTATTTTGCAAATGGTCCTTTCTATTTTTTATTTTTTTAATTTCATCCTTAAATCAAATTTTGTTTTATTTTAAATTAGCCTAGTAATTTTAAAGGATTTACAAATTAGTTTTTTAACCCCAAAATGTCTGAGAAGCTACCATGTGTCCCATCTTTTTGGTATTATTGCCTAGAAGGTCCCTAAACTATCCAAAATCCATATTTTGACCCCTAAACTTTTCTTTAATTGCATTTTAAGCCCTAAACATTTTTAAAATCACATTTTGAGCCCTAAACTTTCAAAAATTAAATTTTTACTATCGAACTTCTCAAAAATTACATTTTTCCCCTAAACTTCCAAAAATCACATTTTTTACCCTCAAACTTCTCAAAAAATACATTTTTACCCCTAAACTTCCAAAAAATAAAATTTTACCCCTAAACTTCTCTAAAATAACATTTTTCCCCTAAACTTTTTTAAAATCACATTTTTACCCTAAACTTTCCCAAAATGACTTTTTTACCCTTAAACTTTCCAAAATTACATTTTAACCCCAAACTCTTTGAAACTTCATTTTCGACCCCTTTTTTTTTCCTTCTTCAACTTTCGTATATAAATTTTTAATTAATTTTGTATTTTCTCATTTATTTTGATCCATGATTCGTATTTTATTTTTCTTATATCTATTTTTGTATATTTATTCATTCGTATAATCATCCGTGCTTCGTGTTATTTAATTTTGTCATTAATTACATAACTCGTATTTAATTTGCATGCTCATTTTTATCTCTATATTTTAATTAAAGTCATTTTTTTATTTTCCTCCAAAACACAAATATTTAAAATCGAGGCAATATTTCTTTATTTCGCGTTTTGAAAATTTGTGCCTTAACTTACAAGGCGCGAATTTTCTTCAAAACCGGAATAATCGAATACCCTTTTCAAGGTTTAAAAATGCTATGAAGGAACGCTTGTTATTTTTGGATCTCGAAACGTTATGTCCTAACTCACTGGATGTGACTTTCTTCCTTATCACTTCGAAATAGCGAGACTTCTAAATGAAAATTGATTTCTTTCTTGAACATGTACATCAAAATAACTTATGCATTTCAGGATCATATTTTAAATTTTACTCGAGTTTTCAAATCTTTAAATCAAGACCTGAAAATAATTGATGTGGTACCAATTTTGGGCGTGTGTGGGTGCTAATCCTTCCTCACACGTAATCGACTCCTGAACTCATTTTCTAGATTTCGAAGACCAAAATATTTTTCAAAACGGATTTCAAATGCTTTATGGTGATCCAATCACACCAAATAAAAAGATTGGTGGCGACTCCCATTTTTCCAATTTTTGATTTTTTTAAAATATTATTCGGGACCTGTTTGTTTTCCAAAAAATAAACATTTTGACACTACAGAATTCTACCGATACAACTAGGAATTCTACCGATATAATTATTACTTCTACCGATACAATCCAGACTTCTATCGATACAACCAACTCCAAAGAGCAAAGTAATTTTGGCTTGGGACTTTTTACCGATACAATAGGAGTGCTACAGATACTCTAATGGATTCTACCAAAACAAGTCATTCAAATATTATTTCTTAATTACTAATACTAAGCTTGGCACGACTCAAACAAGTCAATTCACTTGAATAACTTTTTAACCTTATTACATGCCATTTATAACATTAATCCAAAACGATCATAAATACCAACATGATGAATGGATAATGTGACGATGCTCCAACAAGATTACAATTGGACGGGCCTTCTAATGATCTAAAAAACATAGGAAATAACTTGATAGCATTAGAAATGACACCTATTTTCTCCCTAAATTTGTGTATTAATTGTCTCTTTTGTAGCATATTTAGCATGCATAATAGGCATTACATACTTAGTTTTTATATTTTATAATTCATTATTGTTTAGTTTACATTCTTGTTATTTTATCTCTTTTTATGCACTAATGTCGCCACATGCAGCATATATATTGCATCTTAAAAATGTCAGCGCAGGGATCTATCTCAGTAAATTGATGCAAGAAAGGAGTCAAAGATGCAGCCACAAGGAAATGCGGCCAGAGATGTCGACGCATAGAAATCTTTACTTTTTTTGAGTGAATTCAAGCCACAAGCACATCTGGAAGCACCAGAGCAGGAATTTCACACGTTGTCATCGCAATTAAAGATTTCAGATCGCAACCAGAGATGCGGCGACAATATGCAGATTTATAAAGATCACACCAGATCTGCGTGAGTGCACAGTTGGAATTTAACTAACTTTGACAGCTATAATTAGATCTGGATCTGAGAAGAGATGTCCAAAAATGTGGCGACATTCTGTTAGCAAATTCTCACCGCAAATTAAAATCATAATTTGTGCTGACATTCTGCAACAGTTTAGTTAACAAATCAGATCTGCGTAGCTATCAATAACAAACTTTTACAGTTGTACAAAGTAGTTGGATCTGAGAATGGAGGAAATCTGTAATTTCTTGAGCCTATAAATAGAGGAGAAAAGATGAAGAAAGATATCAAGAGGAAAGGAATTAAATTCTGCAATTACTTTGTGTTTTTGGAGATTTAAGCTGAAAGACGGTGAGCTGATTGACTGAAGAAGTAACCACTTCTGACGAGAGGTGCTCGATGCAACGTAAGAGGAGCGGTTGAGGAATAGTCCTAGTAGTTTAGAGATAGTAAGCTTCGATTGTATTCGCTAACCCCTCTTTTATGCTAATGAATTCTAATGACATTTGAATGAATACAAGAGTATCTTTCATTGTTAGATTGCTTTGATTCTTAGTTAATGCTTTTCATCTGTTAATTCTCGAATCTAACCTCATCAAACATGAGAGTTCATTTGCAATCTATTGACATCGAGAGATGCGGTGACAAGTTAGGTTAACAAGTAAGACGGCGAGAGTTACTTGGGATTAGAAGAGAGATTCTAGTCACTTGTTCTTGAGTGCACAACGTTGCTCACACCGAGAGGTGGGGTGATTGTGGATATTTGAGTCTTGATTAAACGAAGAACTGTTATTGGTAAGATTTCATTAGAGCCTTATTACTGCGACAATTCATTTATACAATACCTTGTTGACGCATCTAGTGTTGCTACTTAGCTAAATCAGTGATCCATTCCAAACCTTTACACTTGATCACACTTTACTTTTCTGCATTTAAATACTCAACACTTCAACACACTTTGATTTACTTTCAGTTGCTTTGACAATTAACATTGATTGCATTGACAATATTAACAGTTTTATTATGTAGATCTAACTTAATTGCACTGACATCTATACTCACATTTCATCTAGTTCTAGTATTAGTTGCTTCAACATCTCAACATCAAGAACCCATTCCTCGTGGGATCGATATCCGATAGAATTGTTCTATCAACTATACTTGCATTGACGTATGTCCGCTTGAACAACTGTTGTGACGTTACAAACCCGATCACTACTACATAAGCAACTATGCTTAGTAAGATCGTATAAAGGATACTTAACTTTTCGATCACATTATGTTAAACAACCAAGAATAATTTCTTTAATCCTGTGCAAAACATCATTTCCTATACACACCACTTCACAAGATTAGTAGGTGTATTAATGAACATAAAATCCTTCCAAGTTCATGCAACCTATTACCATAAACATTAAATATATATATCATTTAACATCTTTATTCCAAGTATATAATTCAAATGTCACTCTTTTTACATCTCAACATTCATGTTAATATTACTAATAAATACTTCATATAACCGTTCATATATCTAGTTTCTTAATAACATTTCGTGTAACTATTTCATCTAAGTATTTCACTTTACTAATTAAAACAGAATCATCATTAAGTCTTGAACTTACATTTCTTTCTTTCCCAATACAACCTCACTAAGTTAGTGAATATCACATAGAACATATAATTCGAACAAATAACTAGAACATGTAATAATAAACCATCATTTCCCTTTTAATTACACAAATCATTATAATCCATTTCATTATCTAAAATCATGATTCATTTCATATTTTTATATACTCATTTAAGTTTTATTACCACATCCATATCATGGAAAGAATTTCACCATATAAGTCATTCATTTACATAATTCAAATGTTACCTTTTAATCCCAATACTTGCATTACATTTTCAGTATAACTTATCTGATTCAATACACCAGCAAGAAGCTTGTTAGGCATTAAGCTCGATAACCACCGGCACGAAGCTTGCTAGGCACTAAGCCCGATAAACACCTTACAATCACTCAATTTTGTGATATATTTTACGAATTAAGACTTAATTATATGATATAGAACTAAAATATTAAATCATTAACAAATAATTGAATATAACCACACATTTACTATAACACTTCATTTGAACATTT
Source organism: Kokia cookei (assembly GCA_039519145.1). NCBI lineage: Eukaryota > Viridiplantae > Streptophyta > Magnoliopsida > Malvales > Malvaceae > Kokia > Kokia cookei. The sequence continues at coordinate 23,955,281 of CM076905.1, forward strand.
TCATATCAAATATGTAACAGCCCGATTTTTCAACGGTGTCGAAAATAGTAGTTTTGGGACCACAACTCTGATGAGTCGAGTCATAAATTTACTTATTTTAAATATTTTTGGCAACATATGCATCGTATGAAATTATGATTCGAAAATTTCACTAATTAGATGGTTAATTGAATAGAAAAGACTAAATCGTAAAGGGTGCAAAAGTTGAGTTGTCTAACTGGATGGACCAATGGGTGATTTTTCATGAGATGAAATTAAACCTAAATAGAATTAATTAAGGTTAATGGGTGGTTAATTATGGAAGTATCAAAATTTACAAAATTGCCATTGAGTATATAAGTTAAATTAATGAATTAAAATGAAAAGAAAATCATATTCTCAACATTTAATCTTCTTCTTCACGCCAAAACAAAGAGAAGTTAGGGTTTCTCTTTTGCAGACTTTGAGCATTGATTTGGGTAAGAAAATCTTGATCGTTTTTAGTAATTTTTATGTTTTTGAGTTCGTATCAACTTAATCTAGCTTATGCAAGGAATAATTTGTGAATATGTCAAATGTTAGAAAATTTTCCATTATTGAAATTACATGTTCTTGGAAGTTTTTGATGTATTTGAATGTTTGATACATGGGTTAAATCTTTTTGTAAAGTGATTTTTGATGAAATTAGGTTTTAAGGACTAAAATGTTAAAATGGTGAAATTGTTGTACTTGGTGTGAAATAAATGGATTCGTATGGACTTATTTGAGGGTTGTGAATGTTCGATTGGTATGGTTCGAGGAGAGAATGGTATTTTGCGTGTTTGTTTCAAAAGACACTAGATTGTGTTAAATGAATTGATTATGTGATTTAATGTGAGAAATTGAATAATTTGTGGATGTAGACTAGGATCGTGCTACAGATCGCGAAAAAGGGAAATTGGCAGATTAGTCCCTGAAGTTTTCTTAAAACTGCAACCCAGTCCAGTAAGTTCGTAGTGTAAATCTTACTTAATATTCTTTGTATATGTATATATGTTATCAATGAACAGCAAATTGAAAGCATCCGGTATTGAAGATGATCGAAGAAATGAAACGCAAAAGACAGTAGGCTTTATGCCGTTGAAATAGTACCGACACGATGGTTGGGGTACCGCATGTGTTGCGAGTCCTCGACAGCTTGTGTGAGCAGCATCGTGACTCGAAAAAAGAGATATGGATCCTATATGGATTACAAGTCCTACGATGGTTGGGACTTATGCTTTATGCATACTCCTGACAGCTCATGTGAGAAGCATCGTTAGGAAACAGTTTACAGAACAAATAGACACTATACTGATGGCTAAGGTACCGTGTAAGTTGCGAGTCCTAAACAGCTCGTGTGAGCAGGATCAGGTACTGGTAATAGAAAGTTATGAACAGGAAGAGAAGTTGTAACTACTCAACAGAAATGGAAACTACTTGGCTTGAATGAGTCATTGTTGCTATTACCATGTTGGTATTTCCTTAACTATCGAACTTACTAAGCTATAAAGCTTACCACAGTTATTGTTGTTGTTTTGTAGATCGTTTTGCTGACTGAAGATCGGATCATCGATCTTACCTGAAGTCACACTATCGCGAAATTGTCAGTAGATTTTGCATCACTTGGTCTTATGGCATTTACTAGGATGTTATTAACCTTTGATATGGAACCAAAGATGTTAAAATCTTACTATTTTGATTTTGTAAATGCATGTAGTATAACTTTGATGCCTAGGCTTATAATACTTGTAAAGACTTAGAAGTTATGTGTGTTTTGTGATGTTTTAATGCATAACTTATATTGGTTGTGTTTGAGGAATTAAACTTGTGACTCGACGTCATTAATGAAATTCTGCATACTTCTTTCGGTAGAATTATTGCATGTATCGGTAGAAGTAGAAGGTAGGAGAGAGGTTGTTCTCTGACTTGCATTGTATCGGTAGTTGAATTGTAGGTATCGGTAGTTCATAGTACTGATGTAGCGGTAGTATGTAAGCATGTATTGCTAGAAGTTGCAGGGTATGATTTTTGCTCTCTGGAGTTTTTGGTATCAGTAGTTGCATTACTTGTATCGGTAGAAATCATACTTGTATCGGTGGAACTAGTACAGGTATCGGTAGAAATCTGCACAGTTCTAAAATTGTTCATTGAATTGACTACTACCGATACTTGACCATCAAGTACCAGTAGAAGTCCCCTAAAATGTTGGAAATACCATTTTTACCCTTGATAAAATTGTGTTATGTTTAGATGTTGTTTTAAATTGGGAGAAATGATTCTTGTTTTGACTAAAGATACAAATACTCGGATATTCGTAAAAGATGAACAGTATAGAATGAATAGTAAACATCAGAATCCTAACCGGCGACGGTGTACGGGATTTGGGTGTTACAAAATAAATGTTATTACCTCGATGGATCCTTGTAAAAGTAGTCAATATGTAAGTCCAGAACGTATGATGCTCGTCGGATAATCAGATACAAAATAGTTGCGTCAGGTTACCCTTTTGGGTTAAACAAATGACAACACCTGTGAACTAGCTTGGCTAGAGCTAAGTAACATATTAAGCAACAACTGATAGCTATCCAAGCTAAATCTGAGTTTCGTGTTAAACCAAGTCCACACACATGCAGGAGCTCAGTCGAGAATAAATAATTAGACAAAAATCTCAGGTACGAAACTTTTACTCGATTCATCCTAAATCATTTCATATAATTCATTTATACATCTTATAAATAAATTACTTATTATTATAAAATCTCAATATGTGTATAAATAAAATTTACAACATAAATATCGATATATATACTAAACACATAGATAAAAACTTACTTCACATTATACCATTACTGGCACACATATCTATAGTCCTTATTCATCAAACATAACATAAATATAACTAACACATCATATAATTATTTAAAACATTTCTTTATATCTAGTCGTGACCCTAAACTATAATTTCATTTCAATTATACCATTTCAAGCTCATATCCATGTATTTCACATTTCTAATCACAATACTTAACTTAAACATCATCACTACTTAGTCTAACTCATCACATACTCATCTCAAGCAGTCAAACTCAATTACAACATAAATAGATATGTTTAAGTCACAAAAATAACATATAACTAATTTAATAAACTTACGAACTTACCGCGATTAAAACGGTTGCAAAAACAAACCTGACGACTAGTCCATTACTTTAGTTTTTCCTCGATTTTTAACCCGATTGACTTGTTTCATGATCTAAATAATAATTTCATTCAATTAATACAATTCTAGCACTTAAATAAGTAATTCTATACAATTAATTTCTTCCATCACCATTTTACAAAATTACCACAACATTTTACATTTTATGCAATTTAATCCCTTAACCCAACTTATGAATTAACCACATTTAAACAAAACTCATGCTATTCGATTTCTATATAGTCCCAAATCAGCCCACATTCATCAATATTTCACAAAAATTCTTGAAGTTTTATCATTTAAATAATTTAATCCTTTAACATTAAAATTAACTAAAACTATTTTATCAAATAGTCCTATTTAACAATCAAGCTTAATAATCTATCAATAAACTTTAAAAATACCTCAAACCCATCAATGGCATAATCTAAAATGTTTAATAGTTTTATGAAATAATCCTTAGCTTAGCTAGATCAAGCTCTCGAGATTCCAAAAACATAAAAATTACAAAAAAAGAACTAAAAATGACTTACCAATTAGAAAGAATAAACTTGCGTGAGCTAAAACCCTTTCCTTCTTTTGCTTTATGTTCTCGCTAGAGAAGATGAAATAATTTTTACTTTTCTATTATTGGAGTTAGATGAGAAGAGAAAATGAAGGAGAAGTAGGGTAGAAATAAGGTAGAAGAAGAATAAAGAAGAGGATAAGGAGAATCAAAATTCTATTAATTTCTGGAAAACCTCTCTGCAGCATGATAGCAGCTGATATGAAGTTGTTGTTATCAATTGTACAAAATGACAAAAAGAGCAGTTGTCTAATAAATGCCTAATACACATTGTATCACTTAAATGACATATCCCTAAGTGCGACGTTTAAGCTTGTTCCCCTACGCACCATTTAACTTACAACAAAAATGCAGAGTATTAAAGGAAAGCTTAATTAACACTAATGACTCACTAACAGAGTTAACAGACACCTAAAACAGACATTTAAAAATAAAAAGCTAATTAGAACATTGGAGTAGCTTGTCCCATATCAATTACTCCCTCCTTAAACACAGTCCTTGTCCTCAAGGATCAAATTCTGAATATTTTCAATAGAATTCACTGAAATTCTCCCAGGTAGAGTCTTTTGGGAAGGTGTTTGCCCACTACACGAGAACTTCAATTGTGGCTTGATTTCCCCTCTTAACCATGTGCTTGTCTACGACCTTTGTTGAGACTTTTAGAGGCTCCCCATCAGTTCCTACGAGATGCAGCAATGGAGAATGTGGAGCTTGACCAATGTGATTCTTCAACTGTGATACCTAGAATGTAGGGTGGATTCTTAAGCTAGCGGGGAGAGTTAGTCTGTATGCCACCTACCCCACCTTAGATTCAACAGGATAGGGTCTAAAGTACTTTGGGAATAGCTTCTGGTTGGTTATAGCTTCTAGTTGGTTATCTTCCTTATAGAGTGTTAATGATAAGGTTGTAATTGTAGGTAAACCAGGTCTCCTACCTGAAATTCCCTCTCGAATCTCCTCTTGTTCACAAACTGCTTCATTCTCTCTTGTTCCCTTTTCAAGTGGAATCTGAGTAATTTTCTAGTTGCTTCTCTCGTTTGTAAGCTATGACCCAATATGGCTACTTGTGAGGAACCAGCTAAGTATGGTTGATGCAAAGGACGCTCTTAACCGTAGAGTGTTGCATAAGAAGTGGTTTGGATGGCAGTCTGATGTGTGGTGTTATACCACCACTTTACTACAGGTTGCCAAGTCACCCAATCATGAGGTCTCTCACCTATCACACACCTCAAATACCCTTCAAGTCATCTATCCAAAACCTCTGTTTGTCCATCTGTTTAGGGTGATAGGCTGTGGACATCTTCAACTTAGTTCCTATGAGCTTGAATAGCTCCTGCTAAAATGTGCTGATGAAGATTTTGTCTCGATCAGACACAATCAATTTAGGAGCCCCATGTAGCTTATAAATCTGGCTAAGAAAATCTTGGGCAATAGTGATGGCTGTGAAGGGGTGCGCTAAAGGTAAAAAGTGTTCATACTTTGTTAATTGATCCACCACCACGAGTATAGTGTTCTTACCCTTAGAGGTTGGAAAACACTCTATGAAGTCCATGTTGGTTGTTGACCAGGCTTTTTCAAGTATAGGTAAAGGTTAAAGGAGCCCTAGAGAAGCTGCCAAGTCAGTCTTGTATATTTGTCAAGTTAAGCATTCCTTAGTCTAGACTTTGACATCCTTAGATAAGCCATTCTAGTACAGCAAGCTGGAAATCCTGCTTCTTGTGGCATGCACCCCCGAATGGCCACCTAGTGACCCTGCATAGAAGTAATCAAAGAGTTCTCTCCTTAGCTCCTAGTTGCTCCCCACTACCACTTTTCTTTTTCTTCTCAATACTGTTTCAACCCAAGTGTAATTGAAATGGTCCTGTGGTTTCTGTTGTAACTCTTTAACTAGCTACTCCAGCTTAGTGTCCCTCAACATTGAGTTGATGATCCTGTCTTACATTCCTAACCACATTGAGCTGACCACACACTGTAAGAGTTGGCATTCTTGTTGGTATAGCTTCCTTGATAGAGCATCTACTATAGTGCTTAAGGATCCTTGCTTGTAGGTGATAGAATAGTCGTATCCCAGCATCTTTGCCACCTATTTTTTCTGGTAAGAGGTGATGGCTTGTCTATCAGAAAGGAACCTGAGGCTTTAGTGATCTGTCCAAATCAAGAAAGGCCTCCCCACCAAGTATGCATGCCATTTCTTCACTACCAACAAAACTTCCATCATTTCCTTTTCATAAATATAGAAGGCCTAGTGTCTTACCCTCAGTCCCTTACTGAAAAGGCAATAAGCCTCCCTTTTTAATGTAGCATAGCTCCAACCCCTTGACCACATGCATCTACATCCATAAAAAAACTGTTCTTGAAAATTTGAGAGGGCTAAAACAATTGCTTAGAAAACTACTTGTTTCAGCTTTTCGAAAGCTGCTTGTGTTTCTTCTCACCAATGCCACTTAGCATCCTTCTTCAGCAATATAGTAAGAGGTCTTGCAAGGATGCCATAGTCCTTGATGAACCTCCTGTGGTAGCCTAAGAGTCCTAGGAACCCTTGAAGTTCCTGGACAGACTGTGGTGCGGGCCAGTCCATGACTCTAGCTATCTTGGTTGCATCCATAAATATTGTCCCATGGTGAATGACATGGCCTAGATACTCTATTTGAGATGTGCCAAAGTTTCACTTACTTAGCTTGGCAAATAGGTGGCTCCCTTCAAAATCTGTAGGCCCTCCCTTAGGTATGTCAAGTGTTCTTGCCAGCCATTAGAATATACTAATATGTCATCAAAGAAAACCAATACTAACCTCCTGAGTAATCTCTTAAACACTTTATTCTTCAAAGATTGGAAAGTGGATGGGGCATTATTTAAGCCAAATGGCATAACCACAAACTCATAGTGCCTCTCATGAGTTTTGAAGGTTATTTTGTAGATGTCTTGTTCCCACATCTTGATTTGGTGGCACCCTGACCTTAAATCCAGTTTAAAAAAATAGGTTACTGCCCCCAACTTATCCAGTAGCTCCTCAATGAGTGGGATAGGGAACTGGTCTTTGATAGTAAGTTGATTGAGTTGTCTATAATCAATGCACAACCTTCAGCTTTCATCCTTATTCTTTACCATAACTATTAGTGAAGCAAAAGGGTTGTTACTGTTTCAGATGATACTATTTTGTAGCATTTCTTTCACAAGTTTTTCAATCTTTGCCTTTTGGAGAGAGGAATATCTGTAAGGCTTGACTTTAACCACCTTGGTTCCATCAACTAAGGGAATCATGTGGTCATGAAGTTTGTAAGGTGGTAGTGATTTAGGCACTTAAAAGACATCATCGAATTCAGCTAACAAATCAGCTAAGTCCTTAGAGGGTGGTGAGGTAGTCATCGTGAGTGTGGTTTGATCACTGGTGGTCAACAGCATAGGTGTAGGACCTTTTTTCTTTCACCACAAAACACTTAGATGCTTGAGAGCCTCTTACCAGTTGTAAGGCCTAGGTGTAGTCTCATGCAGAGTACAAGACCTTTTATGATGTTCAAAGGTCATTATAAGAGCAGCAGAATTACATACAATAGACCCTAAAGAGAGTAACCACTAGATGTTAAGCATAAGATCACAACCCTTGATTGACAACACTAAGAAATCTATTTCAAACTCATGCTCCTGTGATTCCTACTTCATTACCTTGTATTTCCTTTTAGTTACAATACTGCCTCTATTAGCAATCATCACCCTGAGTTGGTCCAAGGGTTCCACATGTAGATGTAGTCTTTTAGTCAACTTGTGGTCAATGAAGTTGTGAGTGCTCCTTAAGTCAACTAGAATGATTACCTCTTGTTGGTTAATGCGAGCAACCAGTCTCATTGTGTTATGCCCTTGTGACCCTTTTAGTACATGAATAGAAAGAATGGGAGTTATAGGCTCATTCTCTGTTTCTACTGCCTCAAGTTGCTCAGGATTGTCTTGAAAGACTTCTACTGCATGCACATGAGTGTCCCCCTCTGATTCCAAGGCTGCCTCAACCACCAACTAAAACATTTGTGATTTCAGGCACTTATGGCTTGGTGTGTACTTGGAAGCACACTAGAAGCATAAGCCTTTCTTCCTACATTCCTCCATCTCACTTTGGGATAGTGACTTTATAGGAGATCTATAGCCCGAGGTGGCAGGCTATTGTTTCCTAGTATCCACTGGTATAGGCATAGAGGCTTAATCCCTAGAGTGGGAAAAGAATGGTTTGTAGTAAGTGTTGATTCCCGAGAAAGGTGTCTTCTTTTGGGGGTTGGATATAATATCTTCCACCTGGATGGCTAGTTAGTAAGCCTCCACCAATGTCTGAGGTTTGAGTAACCTCAAATACTGCCCTATATCCTTTTTCAACCCCTTGATAAATATACTGAGGGCGTAGCTATCAGGCAGGTGTGTCTGGTTTAAGAAACATACAAAAGTATCGTTATAATGCTCCACCAAGCCATGTTGAGTATGAGATATCAGCTCAATCATGGGGTCTAAAAGCTTGCCACAACCAAAATGATCCTGCAAGCCTTTTGCATAAATGTTTCATGTTAGATGTTACAACCCTCCTTGCCTTTATGCAAAGAAATGGTGTCAATCGAGTTTCATCCCTTCAAGGTACAACATCACAACCTTCACCTTGGAATGATCAGACACTGGTTCAGACTCGAAGTACTATTCCAATTTAGACCACCATCCTTTGAAGTCATTCCCATCGAACTTAAGACATTCCCATCTTAAAGTCCCTTCCCATTGCCTCTACTTGGTGGCTGTGGCTCGACATGCCAAAAGGTCAATTTCTAAAACTAAAGAAACCATAATGGGCTCCTTCGTTGAAAGACTTGATGGTTGGCCACCCAATATCCCTTGTCCATCGAGTATTCCCTTTCCTTGTCACGTTATGGAGTAGGAGGTGTGACAATTGAAGCTTTTCTCATGTATTACTCCATGATGGATTGTAACTCCGCACAGAGTTCCCCCTTCAAGTCAACTTGCATGGAATGAATCTCACCTTTTAGTTCTGTTTGCATTTCCTTATAACATTTTTCAAGCTTGGAGTCAAGCTGCAAGAACTCTTGTTGCAATTGACTCATTTCTTTCTGCAGGCGAGTGGTGATCCCATCATTAGTCACGGAGGTTGTCTTGCTCTAATACCTTTGTTATCAGAGTTAGATGAGAAGCGAAAATGAAGGAGAAGTAGGGTAGAAATAAGGTAGAAGAAGAAGAAAGAAGAGGACAAGGAGAATCAAAATTCTATTAATTTTTGGACAACCTCTCTGTAGTGTGATAACAGTTGATATAAAGATGTTGTCATCTGTACAAAATGACAAAAAGAGCAGTTGTCTAACAGACACCTAATACGCACTGTATCACTTAAATGACATATCCCTAAACGTGGCGTTTAAGCTTGTTCCCTTATTCCTTTAACTTACAACCAAAATGTGGAGTATTAAAGGAAAACTTAATTAACACTAATGACTCCCTAACATAATTAACAGACACCTAAAATAGACATTTACAAAAAGAAAGTTTATTAGAGCATTGGAGTAGCACGTCTATATCATTTTCTTTCTTTCCTTCTTTTTATATTATAATAAACATTAAACATATATAATATAATATTTATAAAATAAAATAAATCATACTTCAATTAATGACCACGCCATCACCACCCACTACCATTAAGGCTGTGTTCAGCATAGCTTTTACAATGGACTTTTTATTAAATAAGTCCTTTTGGCCTTAAGTAATACTAAACAAACACCATTTGGGTGTTTTTTTTACTTTTAAAATGGACTTTTAGATCCAATAAAAAAGCTTAAATATTCAGCAGTGGAGTTTCAAACGAGCTTATAGCAAGGTTAATTACTTTTTTAGCCTTAATATTAGACACGAGACATCAATTTCTTCTTCTTTTTCTTCCATAATTTTTTTGCTCTCTTTTATTTTCTTCCTTCATCCCTTCCATTTTTTTCCCTTCTTCCATTTTCAAGCAGTTTTTTATAATTTTTTTTCTTGTTCATCTTCTTCAGCTCTAACGGGTTTAGCTGTTGTTATTCTTCATAATTTGGTAGCCTTCTCACTCTTTCGGCAACCTCTCTTTAGCATTGTGCACCCATCATCTCCTTCTCTGGTAAGTGCCCACATCGAAAAAGAAAATTTAAAGCTTTTTCCCTTTTGAAGATTTTGTTTGTTTCTTCTCCTGTAACTTATGGTTGTCTTGTTCTTCCCTTCCTCCTTCTTTGATGAAAAGGTTGTAATAAATAGATTTGTTGCTTGGGGGTTTGGTGAGACTATTTGCTTTGGCAAAGGGTTTGTATGATTTTAGGACTCTTTTTATGGTCACAACTCACACGCATGGCTACTTTTGGTCCCCCCTTCAATGCACCATCTTTTCCTTCTTTCTGCTAATTTTTGTTTTCTTTAAAGATAATATATAAATTCAAAGATTTTATGATAGTGGCAGCACCAATATCCCCACCCTGTAATGACGTTTTATTCTCCTTTTTCTTGCATTTTAGTATTTGTTACCAATGATATATTGTGGTTGAAGTACTCAACAAATTCTTGGTCATTAGTTTTCTAAAAAAAATTGAAAAGGAAAAACAAAATTTTACTACTCTCCATATGCATATGAAGTTGTAATAAGTGTATATAGATATCAAGTTGGTCATCAGTTGTAATGCATATATAACTGATTGGTTATATCTAATATTACTACTAATTTCATTCCTAACCCATGGGGGCTACAATTGTCTTTATCATGATATACTGGTGCAGATATGTGCATATATTATTGTCTGTTATTTCTTTCTATATCATTGTTACATCTTTAGCCACTTCTTGTCTATATTTTGATGAACCGTGGCATGAATCAGTCAAATACTTGTCATGCGTTCCATCGTTTTTGAGGAATTTTGTATTTTAGCCAAGGTATTAGTAGATAATTCAATTGTTTTACCCTATGCAAATTACCTAGTTTTTCGTAAGTATATAATATGTTACTTGGAGTTTTTATTGTTCTTGAAATACCCATGTTTGAAGAATCCAACAAACATGGGTATTGTGTTCTAAACCTCCAAATACGTAAAAGAATTTTGAGTAAGTGAACATACTAATATCTAGGCCTCATGCCCGAGTCTAAATCCATAGAGTATTTGAGTCACATTCCTATGTTTAGGCTTGGACCCTTCAAATCCATAACCCAACCACCAAGGATAAAGTCATCATTTCCTGTAATCTAAAAGAAGTTTACTGTGCTGCTCATGTATTGAGAATATGGTTGAGATAGGAGTTTTATGGTGGTGTATCAAATTAAAAGAATGGTAAGTTTTGTCAATGTGATCTTTGCCTAAGTGGAAAATCATATATAATCAGAATGGGCAAAATTGGAACGATTTTCCACAGACATGTGCTGTATTTTTTTCTGCTAACCAAAACTTTGAGTGGTGGAAAACTGTGTTTCTTGTCTTTTGATTAATGATTTTAGTTATAAGGATTGATGTCTTTTGTTTTTTAACCATATGGTGTGGTTATATATGCATTTGGTTTTCATTATTTTCTTTCAAGAATTAGTCTTTAACATGGTGATTATGATGATCCAACTGTCAAATATACATACATAATTGTGTTGCACTCCTGTTAATTTTGTATACTCATAATAATGAGGTAATTAATATATATATTCAATGTAATGTGATCAGACAAAGAAGAATGAGTACTTCGGGGATTGAAGTTAGTGGTGAAAAAGTCAAAGCATGGTGGGATAAGAGATTGACAGAAACATTTTGTGATTTTTATATTAAAGAGATATTGAAAGGGAGTAAACCTGGTACTCATTTCACAAAAGATGGATGGTTAAAAACAATGACCAACTTTGAAAAAGAAACAGGCAAGGCTTATTCACAAAAACAACTTAAAAATAGGTGGGATGCCTTGAAAAAAGAATGGAAGGCTTGGAAGAAACTTAAAGAAGGAGATACTAGTTTAGGGTGGAATCCTATAAAAAAAACCATTGATGCATCAAATGATTGGTGGGAGAGTAGGCTAAAGGTACATTAATAATTTTAGATATTTTTGTTTTTTCTTATTTATGAGGTTATTTATAATTTCTTTTATTAAACTACTATTTTATATGTAGGTTGTGCCTGAAGCTAAAGAAATTTAGAACATCAGGCACTGATCCTAACTTGGAAGGGAAGTTGGACCAAATGTTCATGGAGATAGTTGCAACAGGTGATAAAGCATGGGTACCTTCTTCTGGTACACTCTATAGTGAATTTTTCGAGGATGTTGACAATGACATACCTGAAGAGAATGAAGAAGAAAATGCAGGAAATGATGTCAACATTTTAAATGATGTTAACACTTCAAATAATGTTAACATTGATGGAAAAGGTAAAGAAAGGAAAAAACCTAAGATATCAACTTCACATTTGAAAACTGGAAGGAAGAAATTCTCAAAGCAAATTGGAGGGGCTGCAAGATTGTCTAGTCAAATAGAAAAATTATGCAATGTAGCTAACAATATGAGTCAAGCTACATCTTGTTTGACTCCTATTATAGATCCATATGGTATTCCACAAGCAGTCAAAGTTCTTGATAGCATGTCGGAGGGAATTCCTGAAGCTAGTCCGCTATACTTTTTCTCACTGAGATTATTACTCAACAAGGACAAGCGAATTATGTTTTTATCAATTAATCCCAAGATTAGAGCTATGTGCTTTAATACAGAGATGGAGAAGGAGGATAATTGAAAATTTTCTAGTCTTCTAGGGTCTAAAGATATCTATTATGTGACTAAACAACAATGCTAAACTAGTTTTATCAATAGTTGTTTATGTTTGGTTTTTGGATATTGAATTTATGTTCTACTTATTTATGTGTAATCTAGTTTTATCAATAGTTGTTTATGTTTGGTTTTTGGATATTGGATTTATGTTCTACTTATTTATGTGCAATCTAGTTTGATCAATAGTTGTTTATGTTTGGTTTTTGGATATTGATTTATTTTCTACTTATTTATGTGCAATCTAGTTTTATCAATAGTTGTTTATATTTGATTTTGGATATAAAATTTGTTCACAGGTGATGAGTATGGTTGACAATTCTAACGGTGATGAAAGTGATGATAAAAGGGAAAAGAAAGAGATTTTACAATGCATGAAATGTTTTAGTCGGTTATTTGTTGTTGCAACTTCTTCCGTACAATTATATTATGAGAAGTATATATTGAAGCAACCATGATGGATTCAAAACAGTCAGGTGAGCCATGGATTTGAGAGATTCTTGACGATCATGAATCACGTTGTATGATTAATTTTTGGATGTCTAAAATTGTATTAACAAGTTTGTTAAGAGTTTTGGAGACAAGATACAACCTGCAAACTTCAAGACACGTATCTTCTCGTGAAATGTTGGGAATTTTTTTGTACATCTTGGGCACCGGTGCAAAAGTTTCCCAATGTCGAGAAAGATTTCAAAGGTCTGGAGCAACAACAAGTCGATACTTTGCTATTGTGCTTGAGAAAGTTTCAAGGATGGCATTGATCTAATTGCACCCGAAGATCATTTTTTCAGCTCAATACCCGATCAAATACGTAATGATTCTAGATATATGCCGTATTTTAAGGTTAGAATTTAATATTATATTATTATATTTTAATATTTTTTATCGATTAAAAATATGCATGAGACTAATATGATTATTTGTTCAGGATTGCATAGGTGCAATTGATGGTACTCATATTGCCGCTATTTTTCCACCAAATGAACAAATTCCCTACATTGGAAGAAAAAGTATTCCGACTCAAAATGTTATGGCGGTCTGTGATTTTAATATGTGTTTCAACTTTGTTATGGCTGGATGGGAAGGATCGACACATGACATTAGAATATTTCTTGATGCAATTTCATATCCAAAATACAAATTTCTGTACCCACCAAATGGTAAAATATTTCATTTATTTTTTTAAATAATAAAGTATAAGTTCTTTAATTGATAATTTAAAAAATAAAGAATTCTTGAATTAATTGTTTGTTATATTATGACATGTAGGAAAATATTATCTTGTTGATTTTGGATATCCTCAAATGAAAGGTTATCTTGGACCATATAGAGGTCAGCGATATCATTTACCTGACTTTCGTAGAGGTAGATTGATAACTGGTAAAGAAGAGATATTCAACCATTCACATTCATCATTATTCAGTGTCATTGAACCAACTGTTGGTGTTTTGAAAAACAATGGTCCATTTTAAGGGATATGACAAGTTATAGTTTTGAAAAGCAAACGATGATCATTGTTGCTACAATGACGATACACAATTTTATCCAAAAACATGTCGGTCGAAATGATGTAGATTTTATGGAATACGAAAATATTAACAAGGCATATGAGGATATTATTGATCCAGAAGATATGCATGATGGAGAAAGTGATGATGATGATAGTGGTGAATCAAACAATTCAAGTAGTTTTGAAATGGAATTGACAATAAATGCTATAGCTTCTAGTTTGATGAATTCACTTTGAATTGTAAATGCTAATGTAAAACTTTTGATGATGTATTTGGTATATAAATATTACCCCTTTTTGAAGCTTTAATCCAAATGCATGTAATAATTTAATTTGTTAGGCTTATATTTTCTACAAATGTATTAAAATCATTAATTAAAAATAAAAAATATTTTATAAAATAATACAACTATGCTAATATTTAAATATAAATATTTAATAATTATATTTAAATATTTAAAATATAGTTTATATAATCTAATTAAAATTTTAAATTATTAATATTAATTACATAGAAATATTTAAAATTAATATTTTATATATTAAAATATTAACAATAAGTTATAATAAATTATTTTTTATATTCTTACTAAAATATCATAATATTAACTAATTTGAACATTATTTAAATGTATATTTATTACTTTATAATACCATGTCTAAAATGGACATTTCATTTATCAAAAGCATTTTTTGATAGCAATGCTAAACAACCAAATCTGTAACCAAATTTTTCAAAATTACTTCTCAAAAGCACTTTTCTACCACACTTTTTAAAAACATTTTTTCAAAAGCAATGCTAAACTAACCTTAAGAATGGTGAAATTTCTCTTTAATTCCCTTGACATAACTTATTTATTCTTTTTAGTTAATAGAAATCAATAAAAATCAACTTTTACATTTTTTACACTTTAGTCCCTTTTCTTTAATTAACTAATTAAACTTTAAAATTTTTGGATCAAAATTCAATACACCTATATAATCGATCCATAAATATTTAATAAAAATATTTATGGGCTCATTTTACAAAACAAGATCCCGATACCTCATTTTCTAAAATCATTTGACTCTAAGGACAACCAGTTGTACTTAACTATTCGTTTCATTTACAAAAATTATTAAACCAACATTCAAAATAATATTGTAACGACCCAAATTCGGGGTGTCGAAAAGTGTATTTTTGAGACTTTGTAATTTTGAATCGGACCCGTAAATATTTAATAAAAATATTTACGTAAATAAATTGCAGAATAATTGATTTTTGAATAAATAATTTTAATTGTATAGTGCTTAAATTTGGTGTGAGGACTAAATTGCATAAATAATAAAAATTAATTTATAAAAAATAATTTATATAATTGAATAAAGTAGGAAGGACCAAAAGAGTAAATTTTCCTTTGAAAACAGTTGTGCCGTTTAGTGGAGGCTTAGAAAAATTGGTTGAAATTTGTTATTAAAGAAAAAGAATTAAAGAAAGGAGAAAAAGAAAGTAATAATTATTTTGAGTATAGTGATGAGAAAAAAGAGAAAGTAAAATAATTTTTTATTTTTTTATTAAAACTTTGAATATTTTGGAGAGAAAATAATTTTTAATAATAGTTTAAGTATTAAAGTAAAGGGAGAAGAAGGAGAATATTTTATTTTTTTTCAAAGATTTCTCTTCTTCTCCAACGTGAAGGCAAGGGAGCTGAGCATGGGTTTCGGCAAGCTTTTCCCCTTCTTTGGGTAAGGTTTGTGGTTTTTTTTTTTATGGGTTTTGTGTATTTAAGTTTATTTAAGCTTAATTTAGCTAAATTAGGGGTAGATTTGTGATATTGCCAAGAGTTTTGGGGACTTACCAAGAAAGAGGTAAGTGTATTTGTCAACTGAAAAGTTAAATCCTTGAGTTCGAAAACTAAATATAAGCAAATATTTATTATATGTGTTTAGGGGCCTAGTTATGAAAATGGCAAAATACAAAGAATATAATGTGAATTTGCATGAAATTTTGGGGCTGTTACAAGGTCATAGTATTTATAAAAAAAAAAGATTAGTTTGGTTTTTCATGAAAGGTGATTGAACGCTGAATTTTGATTTAAGGACTTAGTTGTATAAATGTTAAAAGTATTGAGGGTAAATTAGTAAAATTATCATAAAAAGAATTATGAGTTCAAATTAATTATCAAGTTGGTTTTGAATGATCTAATCGATAAAAATTATTTATAGATCAAGTTACATTGCGACCTGACTTAAATCGAGAGGAAAAGTTAAAGTTTTGAGCTAGCCGTTGACTTTATTTTACAACCGTTTAAGTTGAGGTAAGTTCGTAGTCCTTAAAACTCGAACTTTAATTTTTAATTAGTTATGTTATTAATTAAATTGATATCCAATTGGAGATATATATATAATTATATTTAAATGGTTGATGTTTCTATAATTTTAATTAGTTTATTAAATTGTCAAATTTTTTTAATTGCTCAAATTAGAAATCAATGTGTGAAAATAAGGTATGAGATTCTCTACTTAATTGGGTTGCTTTGAATAAATTGATGTATGAAAATTTAATTGTATATTCTCCATGTATAAATGTATGATGTGAAATTGTGATATTGGTGAATTTATGTTTATTGTTAGATTGCATTTTAATGTATTTTTGTTGTGAATAAAATTTAATGTGGAAATGTGATTTGATATTAAATGGAAAAGATTACCTTATTAACTGTTCGGGCCGAGTCGGATATAGAGGGCATGCCATAGGATAGAAAGAGTACAGGGTGCCAATTTACTTTGATTTAACCGATGACACACTGGGTGTCAACTTTATTTTAGCGCATGGCTCGATTTATTACTTCGAATTTATCCGATGAGGGACAAGATGCTAATTTACTTCGGTTTAACCGATGAGACACTCGGTGTCAACTTTATTTTAGTGTAGGGCACGATTTATTACTTCGGATTTATCCGATGAGGCACAGGATGCCAAACCGTTGTGATGGTTGGATCTGTGTATCTGTCAGAGTCCGATTCATGTTAATAGAGAACTATAAATGATGAATATTATAATTATATGGAATGAAAATATTATGAATGTTGTATTGAAAATCAAGGAAATGAGAAATGATTATGTATGAAAATAATTATGCATGGTAGACATGAGAAATTCATTGAGAAATCAAGAAATGGTATATAAGACATGCATTGGTATTATGCATAAATTGAATAAAAGTGAAAATACGGAATTAATTATGTTCTTATATGTGCAATTGAATAATCTCATATAAATGGTTAAATTATGAAATGAGGAATTGTTGATTATGTAATTAGGTAAGTTCGTATTCCAGAACTTATTATTATTCTATTAATTGTGATTTAAAATTTATTATATTTAATGTTATAGAATTTTTGACTCATGTATAACATAACTTGTGTATATGTGATTAAATAGTAATGGATCTTGAAATGATGAAAGGGTAGGAATTGAATTGTTGTGATGGAGTATGAGTTGAATAAATTATGGAAATGAATTGTTAAATGTTCGTCAGTTTAACTGACTAGAGCTGGGCTCACTTTCACGGTTATTCCGTTAGACACTGGGTGCCATAATTATCGATTTATCCGACTAACGCTGGGCTCAAATCATTGGTTAATCCAATTAGAGCTGGGCTCACTTTCACGGTTTATCCGCTAGGCACCAGGTGCCATGAATTGATGGAAATTATAAACATAAAAAATGAATGAATTATTGGAAAGACTTGTCAATATGTATATATACATTAAGTAAGAATTATATTGATTTGGGGCATAAGTGCAAAATTAGCCCCTAACGTTTGGTGGTTTTGTCACTTTGGCTCTTATCGTTTTTTTTTTGGTCATTTTCATACATAACCTTTGTTTTTTTGGTCAAATTGGTCATTTTTTAACGGTTTTGCTGACGTGGTCATTAGTTGACTAACAGTGCTGACGTGGCAAAAAAAATTTCCCCATGTGGACACTGTCATGCATGCAATTGTTGACGTGACATATAAGACAAAATATGCCACGTCAGCAAAAAAGTAATTATATGCTGACATGGCATATAAGACAAAATAGTGTCACATCAGCAGCTGCATATGTGGACTTGCCTAGGTGGAAAAAATTTTGCCATGTCAACACTATTAGTCAACTAACGATCACATCAACAATACCGTTAAAAAATGATCAATTTGACCAAAAAACAAAGGTTATGTATGAAAATGACAAAAAAAAAAAAAATAATAAGGGCCAAAATGATCAAACACTCAAACGTTAAGGGCTAATTTTGCACTTACGCCAAAAAGAAAATAGATGTGATTATCTTTCATCATATCCAATTATAATTTGTGAGTTTGTATTTGATTTTATTGTGTGTCATTTTATAAGTTTTGTCTAATCTTTTCCTTTTTCATTTAAAATTTTATAAGAAAAGAATAAATTTTAAAAAATATTTGAGGATTAAAAATTCGAATTGAAAATTAAAATTTTAAGATTTAAAATATAAAATTGAAAATTGGGGATTGAAGATTGAGAATTTAGAAAGGATGAGTATGGAGTATTTGGATGAAAAAAATGAATGTTTGAGAGGTTTATATAAAATTTTTTATGGTTGTTGGATCCCTACTAATATTTTTTATTCTTTTCAAAATCAACATAGATCCATATTTAAAAAAAAAAAACAATTTAATTTTTTAAATATTTTTTCTAACATTTTCATATAAATTATCTGATTTAGTAAGCTAAAACAATCTCATCAAACTAAAAAAAATTCAAAAAAATTTCATAAAAGAAAAAGAAAGAAGAAAAGCAACAAAATTTTGAAAGAAAAAATGAAAAAATTTTATGTGATAAAACATACTAAAATTAAATAAAATAACTCAAAATTATATCTTTAGTCATTTTATAGAAATCACTATAAATATATATTTTTTGTTAGTTTTAAATTTTATTGAAAAATTGTTACAAATGTAACAACTCATTTTTTAGTGATTTCAAAAACAGTGATTTTGGAATCATAAATTCGACGAGTGAGTCTATAAATATTATTATTTAATATTTATGAGTCAAATATAATATAACAATAAATATTAACTTGATAATTTATGTTTTTTGAGTTAATGGTTGAGTTCAAGTGGTTTTGTAACAACTTGATTTTCAGTAGTGTCAGAAACAATTATTTTGGGATCACAAATTTGACGAGTGAGTCCTTAAATATTATTATTTAATATTTACGAGTTAATTATAATATTTGTAATACACTTTACTCGAAACTGTCGTCAATTTAAGGTTTCGAAATATTACAAAATAATTTATAATCATTAAAAGACTTCCACCAAATATTCAAATCCATTTAAGTCAACCACACAACATATATAATCATGTTAATAAATACGTAATTTAACCTAATTAATAATCATGCATGTCATACCTATTTCATATGTTCCATTATATTAAAATATTTACATGAATTCAAAATTTGCTAGATCAGTGTATCATGAAATATATATATATATATATATATATCAAGCCAGCTATAATGTACTAATAATCACATTGGTTCATCTCCTAAAGACTTTTAAACATAAAATTTATCCTAGGTACATGCTAAAGTAATAAAAGAAGATATCATCGACTTTAAACACGAAATTTCTACCTTGATACTAAATTTGAATATACTGCTAAATTAACCTGTAATCATGATAAATTTAATTTCATTAATAAACTTTTATTCACCAAAACAACCATTCATATGGATGTATATAAATCCTCAAATAGATGCTTTCATTTGACAATTCAAATTTTTAAATTTCATTATAGCACATAATATAAACAATCAACTATGTATAATACTCCAAAGGCATTTTAACACTTAAAACCCTAATCCCATAAACCTAAAATCAGGAATGAATATATTTGTTATATACCTTTTAGCTTTTAGACCGCCTCAGATTTCCTTCTCCACAGGTACCTCTCTATCCTTCTACTTTACTCTTTCTCAATGTTTTCTTCTGCTTGATTTCTTGGGGATCCAAGTTTAAGTGAAAACCACAACTTCTGTGTCAGATTGATTAAGTTCGTAGAAATATAAATATGATAGACTCGACTCAAATATTGAGCTGCTTTAGCTGGTTTCCTTGACTGTAGACGATTTAAGTTGCGATTTATCGAATTCCGTGCTTTGGTTGGTGGGTTTTTTAGATTATAAGATACTGTTCAGATTTTTTATTTTATTTCTGTTTAGAAGCTTTGGTTTCTAGTTGTTATTCTGTATAATAAATGTTTGGGTGTATGTATATGTGCGGTAGTTCCATTTTGCCAGTTTATGCTCTTAGGTTTTGAAGCCCATTTTTCATATCATGTGAGTTGATTATACATATTTGGTTGAGAGGCTTATAAAGGAAAGAACGATAAATTGAGGGTTTGAGTCCTGAGTTAAGTCTTTTAGTTATCAACCATGTCTGAAGCAGGAGCTGAAATCAGAATGATCTGTGTTTTGGATTTGGAATGGATTGAAATGCCACTCCAGTGTTATGTTTTCCGTTTCTTTTATATGTGATTTGTTTTCAATTGAGCAGGAATGGCTACCAAGCAGCCAAATACTGGCCTCTTTGTGGGACTGAACAAGGGCCATGTTGTAACCAAGAAGGAGTTGGCTCCACATCCCTCTAATCGGAAAGGAGTAAGTGCATCATACATATATTGATTAAGTTTTATGTAGAATAATAGTTATCGAATATGAAGCAACTGGAAGAGAAGTTGAGAAAACCGCATAGGGAAAAAGTAGCAATACTTTTAGGTTGTCAAGTTAGATATGCTGTTGTTCTTTGTATTTATCTTTTGAGAAGGGCTTGTTTCATAGTTGGTGTTGTCTTAGCTTGAACTCATTGCTCTGATTTATCTAATTAATTCAGAAAACTAGCAAAAGAGTCCATTTTGTGAGGAACTTGATTAGGGAAGTTGCTGGTTTTGCACCATATGAGAAGAGGATTACTGAGCTTCTGAAAGTTGGTAAGGACAAACGAGCACTCAAGGTAGCTAAAAGAAAGTTGGGAACTCACAAAAGGGCAAAGAAGAAGCGTGAGGAGATGTCTAGTGTTCTCCGCAAGATGAGGTAATATCTTTTATATCCGAGGACAAGCGAGTATTCCTTGTCTTATGTTTCGAGGGGGCATTTGCATTCTGAAAATGGTAGTAAATTCTTGGTCCAATTTCCTTGCAGGGCTCACCCTGGAGGTGGAGAAAAGAAGAAGTGAAGTTCTCTGGTGACAAGTCACCTTGATGATTTCATTAGAGAACTTTGTTTAGCATATATTTTAACTTTTTGGTTTGAGACTGAAAACTATACACTGAATCTTGTTTGTTTAATCTGATCATCCATGCTATATTTTTGTATTTAGTTGCATGTCCTTGACATGTGGTATTGCCTTCTTTTCTTAGCCATATGGATTTGGAAGCTCATCGTTGAGTCAAGAGAGCATCTTTCGTCGGTAGATCTGAACCAATTGCCATGCCCCGTTTTATGGTCCCTTGGTGACTTTTCCCATTTTATGGACCTTATTTAAACCAAATCGATTAGTGGTGGTCTCAAATTTTATTGTCTTGTGTTGCATTTCGTTTAATGAGCTCCGTTGGGACGAGAGAAGATGTCAATCAAACGCTTTAGATTAAGCTTTATTTAGCATTACTTTTTTAAAAGTGCTTTTGAGGTAAAAAATACTTTTGAAATCAAAAGCAATGTTAAACCGATACCAGTTGGAGTTAAAACTGTTTTTGAAAAGTAATTTTCAATTAAAAAACAGAAGCAGTTCTTTTTTTAGCTTTTGTTTTTGGTAGAAGTGCTCTTGGGAATAAATGTTAGTTTTAACTCTTATAATGTATTTTATATAATATTTATATGGGGTATGTAATTATTTTACTATTAAAATTTATTTTAGATATATAATATTATATGTTTAAATTTTTATTAGTCATATTTTATTATTTAAAATATAGTTTATATATTTGAATTAAATTTTATGAATAATTAATATTAATTGTTTAAAAGATATTTAAAATTATATTTCATATATTAAAATATTTTTATATTTTTACTAAGATATTATAATATTAATTAATTTGAACATTATTTAAATGTATATTTATTATTTTATAACATCATGTTTAAAATAGACATTTTATTTTTTAAAAGCATTTTTTTGAGAGTAATACTAAACACTTAAATTTTAAATTAATTTTTTAAAAATAACTTTTTAAAATCATTTTTTTCACAATACTTTTTAAAAGCAATTTTAAAAAACAATGCTAAATTAACTTTCAAGATGAGTTTAAATGAATGATACGATTTGTTTAATTTATTTTTTGTCAATATTGCTACAATATTTAATTTTATTGTCATTACTATTTTATTCTAACGAAAGTAAATGTATCATCCATTCAAATTCATCCTTAGTCAAACAAAAATATAGACAAAAATGTTATAATATCCCAAAATAAGAAAGGTAAACTACACTTATGATCATCAAACTATTTATAAATTTATATTTTGATCATTCAATTTTAAAAAATTACAAAAAATCACTGAATTACAAAGTTTTCTTTCAAGTCATTGATGATTGAACTGTTAAAATTGCTGGTGTAGTTTATCCAAATAAAAAATATGAGTTCATCCGTCAGCTCATTTTATGTTCTTCACTAAGACGTTTCCAAGCTGAATGCCCTAACGGCATGCTTAAGAACAGGGAGCAGCAGCAGCAACAAATAGATTTAAATTATTAGTACACCTTATTTTACAAACATCATTGGATTGATAACTTGGTACTATCTGACCAGAGATCGGAAGAAGAATTACATGCCCGTCTGCTGCAAAATTTATTTATTGGTGTCCAAGAAAGAAATGAGGGGAACGAACTTCTTGGGGAGGCTATGTTCTGAATCTCTGAGTGAGTTTCTCAACTCCTTCCCGACAATCTCCTGCCACTCGTTTTGCACCTTCTTTAACAGCCGAACTAATACCTGCTGTGGCATGCTGCATCTCCTGTACTGATCCCCTTGCCTTCAACACAGCCATATCTTTAAATTCTTCAGCATTTGCACCTGCCTCAGAGGCCCACTTTCGCAACACCGAAATCAAATACTGGATCCTCTGGATAATCTTATCGATGAACTCTCTAGATTTGCCTTTTACTTCACTTGCCAATATCTTGAGCTTCCCCACCAACGTTTCACCCCTGCTAATAGCTCCTTCAACTGCAACTTGCTTCCCTACATTTACCCACGTATCTCCTGCAACACTCTCTTCATGGAGGTCATTGGCAACCACCACTTTCATGCCCTGCCTTTCCCACTGTTGCCTTGCCTCCTCCAGGGATTTTGCCTGTTCTCTTGCTCGTTTCGCCTCGTCCTCAGCCCACGCCCTGAATTATAGTTAGTTTTGTACCATAATTGAGTAATCAGTTTAATAATTGACTGAGAACAAGCACAGGCATACATCTAGCAGAAAAACTTGAGGGGCAAACGAAAGAAAAAGACAGAAACAAGAGGCAATAACAGAAACTCCTACTGAATATTACAGTGACCCCTAAAGAAGAAAAGCCAAATCTATTCATCATAGATAAGGAATGCAACAGAAACATTAATTTGACCACCATATAGAAGCCAAATGTATTTCTCAACTCTAGAACTTTACCTAATAGAATCATTTAGCAGTTAGCACAGGTCAAACTTTTACAGCTTTAACACAGATTTCAAATTTATACAATGTTAGGAATCATTCAACATTGATCATCATGCCTGGTGCATCTTTTCCAGTTCTGCCTAGTAACAAAGGTGACATTTATCGATCGAGCAGATAGGCATGACTATTTGAAATCTGATAAATGCAAATTCTCAGGAAATGAGGATTAACCAAAGTTTCATCTTACATTTTTTTTTTGGTGAATACTGTCATCTTACATTTTATTTAGCTACAAAGATACAAGAAAACAAAAATATTCCATCACTCTGTATCTTGAAAATATTATTCCATGAAATGAAGCATCTAATATATATATTTGAAGAATCATTTGTCATGCCGCCAGATTAAGTTGTTGAAGTATCATTTCAAAACTATGTGAAAATAAAGTTTATTTCCTTACCTGGCCATTGATAAGGCTTTTCTTTCCACCTCCAACTCATGCTGTAACCTGACAATCTCTTGGGTTTCATCCTCTGTTTCTGTTCGTAGTTTGCTAATTCTTTCCTTCTCGTATGATATCTCTACTTTGTCATTTATCATGCTTTCCAACTGCTCCTCCACTTCACGCCTTAACCTTGAAAGAATTTCCGTTTCAGCACTAATAGCAGCACGTTCCTTCATTAAGACCATATTCTCTTCCTCTCTCTCAGCTCTTAACCTTTCCAGCTCGCGCTTTGCCTCTTCAGCCATTTTTTCCAAAGCATCAATCTTTTCCCGTTCCACCGAAAGTTCTTTCTCAAAACTAGCATTAACATCTTTCTCAACTTCAGCTACTAAAGCATTGTGAGCAGATACCGCATTTTCTGCCACTGACTCAGCTTCAATACGTGCAAGCTCCTCACTTACTAGGTCAGAAGCTTCACCAGTTGCAATAGCAACAGCTGCTTGGGCCTTTGTCACGGGCTTATTTGGCTGGAACAGTCTTGTACAACCTGTCAGGAAAATGAATAACAAAGGCATATCAATCATTAAAAATAAGATGAAACTTAGAGAAAGTAATTACCTTTGCGATGACTTACCAAAAGCATGTGCTATTATTCCTTGTTCTCCAGTAGACAAGTCAGCTACAAGTGCAGGCCATGCATCTGGATTTATCTTATCAATGTCTATAAAACCAGAAAGTTGGTAGAGGATCTATACATGAACAAAACAGTAAAATTAATAACAAATATACCCACTAGAACATGCACGAAAGAAATGAAATGAACATATAAACAAACTCAAAACATAAGCAACCTCTCGGTCAGCTTCCGGGAGTTGTCTTTTCTCTAGAGCCATTTTCCAACTTACAAGATCCTGGCGTGATAGAGGGCTAGAGAAAAAAAAAAGAGAATAAGAAACAAACCACAAAAAGGAAGTCAAGTACCCTTGCAGACCACAAAAAAAAAAAAAAACTTAATGCAATGCAATTTCATTCATTATTTTAGGTTTTAGTCAGGCTAAGCATATATTCTATTAATATTTTACAATTAAGTTATAATGAGAATGGGTTAAGAAAACAATGGGAAAATAATCGAGAATACAGATGGAAAAAGGCCTTGCAGATGGGCAATAAAATAGTGGGAAATCAGCATTGGAGAAAGCATTAATAGTGGCGGATATTGGTATTAAGTTTTTTTTTCTTTTTTTTTGGGGGGTAACTATAATTTTAAAAGTTTTAGGGGTTTAATTTTAAAGGGCTTAATGAGAATTTCCAAAAATTTTGGAGGGCCTAATAACAATTTTCCAAAATTTTTTAGGGGACTACGAGAATCCTCCTCTGAGCATTAACCAAGCAGTAATACCTTTCAGGAGAGAAGTAAACTGGGCCTCGATTGTAATTAAGCAGATCTTGATTTGAAAACTTGCTTGAGATAAGTCCAGCCTCTGCCAAGCCTGAATCATGCAACTCAATTAGAAAGAATAGTTATAACAAAAAGGAAAGTTACTCTACCAATATGACCAAGAATATAAAGTCCACTTCTTAACCTTGAATCGATGAAAAATCAGGGTCTTCAGGTGTGATGTCATCAAATGCAAGTTCTGTAACATTCTCAACGTACATTGCAGGATAAACTTTTGATGCTACATTCCTGCAAACAGCAAAAGGGATTAAATTTACAAGCATAAAGGTATCTATTACATGCTAATTCCTGATGGCTACACACTGCCATACATGGGAGTAACAAGAAGACATATATACCTTGAAAGAGCACTGCTTGCTGCCACTAACCACTGAGCATACTCACGACGTGTACAGAGATCACCAGGTAGAGCTTCAGCCTCAATAACCTGGAAAAGATACATATATATGAGCAATAGATCACGAGTTCTCACATTATCTGCAAGGGCTAATACTCTTAATAATTCTGTGTCTTAGTAAGAATGAAATACCTTCAAAACTTGAAGAGCTGAAAGTGCCTGCCCCTGAAACTGATCAATAACTGCAGGAACTAGAACCTCTCCCGGATGAACCTGTAGATCTGCAGAAACTGCAGATGGAGCAGGTATACCAACTGGGGAGAAGGAATTCCTAGGAGTTGGTGATTCAAAATCTGGTATGCTATCTTTCATCTCATCATAATCAATTTTGCTTTGCTCTATTGTTAATGAATGAGCAGGTGCTGACAGAGAGGTTGTTTGAGATGACTGACTCTCATTTAACTTATTATCTTCCAGAGATGTATTCTTTATTTCAACCAAGGGCGGTGACATTTTGCGACTCTCAAGGTTTTCTTCAGTTTGAGATGGATCTATGGTTTCCAAATTGTCTTCAGGTATAGCCTGAGGTTCTAAAATTGGTTCCAACTCTGAACTAACTGAGAAGCCCACGATTGAAGGATCACTGATTGAATTGGAACTAGAAGAATCCACGGAGATACTGGAATTCTCTTTTCCTTCAAGTTTTCCAACGTTGAGATCATTGTCTAGGTTTATTGGGTCAGACAAGTTAGTATCAACAGTTTCTTGGACACTAAGCAATTTGTTTTCAATCTCTGAAGTTGCTTCAGGTGAACCAATGTCAAGGTTGCTATCTGACTCTCTTAGGCTTGATGCAACAGAAGAGACAACCACAGCATCAGATTCAGGTAAATTAAGTGATATTGGAGTTGTGTCCAGGAAAACTGACTCCCCCTCCAAAGATGAAATATTTTGACTGTCTTCTTGAATAGGACCAGTGTTACTGGCACTATTGCCATTGGATGTAGAACTGTCTTCTAAGTAGGTCCCATTGTCATTATCAAGATTATTTTCAGTAGAAGTGCCGTTGAATTCTGCAGGTGCCGAAAGATCCTTATGTGTTCCTGTTCCAATTTCATTTTCTTCAGCTTGTTCACTCTCATTATCAAATGAAACTTCCTGTTGAGCTGTTAAGGGTTCCAACTGCTGTTTGGGTCCTGCAGTCAAAAAATGGTATAATCTTTCAAAACCAGTTCTCGGGGATTGTTGTCAATTAATCTAAATTAAGTCCAATAAACACAGAAACCAAAAAAATTAACAGAATATAACTAGATAGAAGAGCATGGTAAAATAGAACCATGTGAAATTGAAAGAAACCACTTACTGGAAGTGCTTCGATTACTTAGGGACATTGCTGCAAAGGAAAGCCCTGCTACCAGCACAAGTCCAGCTGATCCAGCTCCCATAATTCCTAAAAGCAAACTACTTACGAATTGTTATTAGTCCATAATATGGAAACCAACTATTTTAATTAGTCCAAACAACCCTGAAAGCTATTTTCGGGATTATGCCTTAAATTCAATGCCTAAATATCATATGATTCATATATGCTTCATTGCTATGAAATAGCTTTGATTTACAGACAGTAAACTAGCATTTACTGTAAGGAAACATAATTAAGAACTTAATCAGAAAACATAATTAAGAAGCCAAAGTTGAAGCAAGAAATGTTTTAACATTTTCTTTTTCTCCTCTACTCAACTCTTGAAGACAAAATAGACAGCCGAAATTCAGCCAAGAGAAGTAGTGAGAACATTTGTTTGTGCAAGGTATAATAGATAAATACCTCCAAACCTTCTTCTCCCTCCCGAGCCAATGGAATCTTCAACAGTATCCGAATCGGACCAGCCGGAAAAAGTATCCTCCCCAGCAGTGGAGTCCGACACAATCCGCGAAGCAACATTACGACGTCGTTCCAGTTCCTTAGTCCGGCTTAGTGATACCGAGAGCAGACGAGGACGACGATAATCGAGCAGAAGAAGCGGACGTGGTTCCCTGCAATTCCTGCAACGGAAAGCCAAGCGGAGCTGAGGAGAGCTTGGAGACCAGGAGGCAGATGTAGAAGCCATGACAAACGGAAATGAATTGAGAGAGAGAGAGGATGGAGAAGAAGATAGAAGGTGAAAAGGGTGAATTGTTCTAGCTAGGGTTTATGGTTGGTTGGTGTTTTGTTGGTTCCTTCTTTTCGTGCACACAAAGAGACAAACGGGAACCGTGTGAATCTTTATCTACTTCTCTATGATTACAAAGGGCCGCTGCTTCACTTTGAGTCGCCCTCTTGTCTTTTCTTTAATTAATATACTAAAAATAAATAAATAAACAAACAATCATTTTCCACACCGAAAATAAAAATTTACAATTTAGGTACTACTATTATATACTGTTTTCATTTTAGTGACTATTATTATATACTTTTATCATTTTATTACACTCCTTCTAACCACTCAACTTTAATAAGTTTTCAATTTTATCCTTCATTTTGTTTTTTTAACTTCCTTTAATCTTTTTAAGAATTAATTTTAGATTTGGAAACTTTGGATTGAAAAAACCATTTTATCTTTTTTTTTTAATTAATTTTACTTTTTTCTCATTAAAATGGAAGGGAAAAACTTGGATTTATATATAGAATTACCTAAGTTGAGTTTTTACAAGAAAATTCCAACTTATCCTTTTCATATCCTTTATTTTTTCCTCTTTTAGAATTAATTCTAGTTTCTTAATAAAGGGAAAAACTTAATATTTTATAGGAAATTACCCGGATTTTTATAGGGAAAACTTAGATTTTTTCAAAGAAAAAACTATTTTATCTTTTTACTTTCTTTTATTTTTTTAGTAAAATGAAAAAAAATGGGGTTTAACAAAAATTAATTAGGTTTTTTTAACAAGAAAACCTAAGTTTTTAAATGGAACTGAGTTATATGTGAAAAAAGTGAGTTTCATCTTAATAGTTGAATAATTTAATTCTCTGTAAAAATTCATGTTTTATAAAATTGAAATTAATTCCATAAAAAAAATTTGGTATAATTCTATAAAAGAAAATGAGTGGTTAAAATAAAAATTTATTAAAATTAAGTTACTAAAATGAACATATATAATGGCAAATTAACGACAAATAATTAAAATAATAAAAATATGTAACAACGACGACTAACATAATAAAAGCATATAACAATAGTGCCTAAATTTATTTTTTTTATGCCCAAAATAAAAGCTTATGAGAGTTGAGTCACCACTTATATAATTTACTCGTAATAAATTGCTTAGCAAGTTTTTTTACCCAAGTGCTAGGAAATAAAACATAAAAATAATGCTTAAATACAAAAAAAAAAAAACGTTTAGTAAAATAAATAAAAATTAATTAATATCTCAATAGAAAAATCATACTTAATTAAGGTTTGAATTGAAAATCACACACAAATCACAATCAATGTGTTAATTAAAAGTTAGGAATCAATTAAGTTTTCTCCGGAGACTCTATCGACTAGGGTGTTCAAGGCAAAATACTTGCCACGTGGCAATTTTCTAGATTAGTTGGAAAGGCATAATCCTTCCTTCATTTGGAGAAGCTTGCATATTATTAAATGGTTGTTCTTAGGGGTCAAAATATAATTTTACTTTTAAATTTTTAAAGGATCTAAATAAAAAAAATTTCATTTTAAGAGAGTCGAAGCCCTTGCCAACCCCTTAGATTCGCCCCTGTCACTAAAATAGTTATACGGTGAAATCTAATTATGTGCTTGTTGTGAATTCTTTTATGAATATTGAGCAAAACCATCTTGTTAGGTGGTCGCATATTTGGAATGCCCACCTTCCTCCCAAAGTGAAAGATTTTTGTATGGCGTTGTTTAAAGAATTTTATTCCATGTAGAGCATGTTTGTTGGAGAAGGCGTGTAACGTTGACCCATACTGTTTAGGCTGTGGTAAGGTGGAGATTGTTGACCATTGTTAAGCCCGAAAATATGAAGAGGGGGTGGATTGTTTTTTTCTTTTTAATTCTTTGCAAAATTATTCTAAATGATGACGAAATGGAAGAAAAGATTGGACAAGTTGGTTTTTAGTGCTTCAACCCTAATTGCCTACCTCCACTATCTTGATATGCCTCAACCAAGGATTTCCTAATTCACTATACTTGAATTGTTACCTTTCAAGAAAAATGTATAATCTTTACAATCCCTATTTTTTCACAAGGCTAAGATAGAACCTTCTCCTAGTTTTTATGACTAAACTAAAATTCTATAACATTTTTGGCTTAGCTAGAAACCCTTTACAATCTAGTTAAGATTTTATACCTCAAAAACCTTAAAAATGGTCTTTACAGCAAAGAGAAGACGAGCAAATTAACAATGAACCTCTAGTAGGTGTGTGTTTGCACATTGAAGCTCTAAATACAGAGATTTGAGAGTAAAAAGAGCTGTTATAATAAGCTCTCAATAATATGTATAAGAGAAATGAATAAAATAAAAAATTTAAGTTGATTCTCTTGTGTTTGATGCTTGGATATGTCTTTCTTCAGTCTTGAAGTGTTATTGAAGTGTATTTATATCAACTAACGAGTTTGTGGACATTTATTGTCATTGGGGATGAATTCTAGCCGTTGGAAGCATTAATTACGGGCTTAAAAACTATTCCTGCAACATATGTCTTGAGACTTGGCAAGATGTCTCGAGATATGGTTGAAAAATAACTGTTGACAAGCTATGTCTCGAGACATGTCTCTAGACATACTGACCAATGTCTCTAGACATGCAGCCCTTGAAGCAAAATTTTGCTTCAAAATTTTCATACCTGAAGACATATAGTCATATGTCTCAAGACTTGCATATCAAAGTCCATTAAAATTATTTTAAACACCTAAGAACACTTTTAAAAAAGTTAAAAACACATTTAAAACATTTTTTTTTTGAATATATTGCAAGTATTTAAAAATGTTTGAAAAAATTTCAACCATATTTTCACCAAATGACTTAGGAAATATAATATGTAACAGTCTATTTTTCAGTGGTATCGAAAACAGTGGTTTCAAGACTACAACTCTGACGTGTCAGTCTGTAAATATTAATTATTTAATATTTACGATGTCATTAGTATCGTATTAAATTTTGATTGAGAAATTTAATTGTTTAAATAATTAATTTAAAATGACTAAATCATAAAAGCTACAAAAGATAGATTCCACTAGTGAAATGTGTGTAATGGTAAGGGAAAGGCATAACAAAGTCCTTAAATGATAAATATACCCTTAGGGAGGGTAGTGGACGGTTTTGGTAGCCAAATTGACAGAAAGATGAGTAATTTATTATGGACAAAAAAGGTAAATAACAAATAAGTAATAATTTTATAAACAAAACTTTAAATAAAACAAACGTCTTCTTTCATAAGCTATCTAAAGAAAATCTTATTTTAGCCATTAGAGAAGGGAGAAGGTTCGACCAAGCTAGGGCTTCAATTTGTCTGGGTAATTCTCATCCACTCTTGGTAATTTTTATGTTTTTTTTAGCTCATTTTAGCTTAATCTAACAAACCTAATTATTTATTTATAAAATGGTTAAACATTATATAAGTTGTCATTGATGGGTTGAGTCATTATTAAATGTTTATGCTAGAAAATGAAGCTTTGTTGTTAGATTGAGTTATTTTGTGAAGAAAGTTTTGATGATTTTAACGATTAAAGACTAGATTGATGAAACAATAAAAGTGCTTGTTTTTAATGAGAATTAATTTCAAATAGGGGTTGTGGGGAGGCCTTAAATGATTTGGTTATGCTTGGATTTAAATAAAAATGGCTAATTTGAATGTTAGGGCTTAGGGCCTAAAG
Organism: Kokia cookei; assembly: GCA_039519145.1. Classification (NCBI taxonomy): domain Eukaryota; kingdom Viridiplantae; phylum Streptophyta; class Magnoliopsida; order Malvales; family Malvaceae; genus Kokia; species Kokia cookei. The sequence goes on from CM076905.1 coordinate 23,987,097, forward strand.
TGAATAAAAGTGAAAAGTTGAGGGTAATTTTTATAAAATGAAAAAAGAATTTAATTGAATAGAGTAACTTAATTTTGCTGTTGATTTAGCTAATTGAATGAAATTATTGTTATAGATCGAGAACGTGTTGATAACTGCGGAAAAGACAACGTAGCGGAGTAGTCACTGTACTTCAACGATTACTGCAAATCAGTTCGGTAAGTTCATACGTTTATTTATACTTCTAATGATTTTTATAATCTATGTTAATAATAATTTTATTAAATGTTATATTGTGCAATGGTATATTCTTGAAATGAAAAGAGAAATACTGATGTACTGATTGCTTACTCAAGTGAGCAAATAGTTAACTTGATGGATTAAATCGAAATTGCCAAGAGGGGGTGAATTGGTCTTTTAAAAATATTGGATGAAAAGAGAGAAAATAAAAGCAATTTCACACAATGATTTTAGAGTGGTTCAGCCCTAAGTGCCTATTCTATTACCTTAGCTTTTCACCACTAACGATTTTCCCAAATCCACTAGATTTGTAGAACCTTTGAGGACAATATTTAACCTTACAATCACTTAAGATTTCTACCCAAATCTTAAGTCACAAATTCTCTCAAAAGTGATAAAAAAAAAAGCAAATAAGAAACAATTCTAATAAGATCAAATTGTTTGCAAATGAAGCTCAAAATACAATGAAATACAATTGAGCAAAGAAATGGAAATAAGACTCACAAGTGTATGAAAGAAAGACATGAAAATTAAGCTCTTGGGTTGTTTGATTGAAGATATTTGCTTGTAAGTACTTTGTTGGTTGTTGTAGGTCCTTGAAAGATGATATTTATACCCCTAAAATTGATTTCTAACTGGTTGTTGGTGTAATAATTATAGCCATTGGGATGAAAAACCAGAACATTTATGTCACCTGCAACTTCGAGTGTCGATACCGTAAAAAAGGGTATCAATATTTTTTGTCATAAATGCTAAATTCAATGATCGTTGGTACCTTTAAAATTGATACTAAAACTATCGATACTTTTCCAGATGGTATTGATACGGATCGATACCTCCTAAGGTTTGTGAAAAAAAAAATAGAATGCTCATTTGGTATCGTTTTTGAACAAAGGTATAAATGTTTTTCAGAAATTATCGATACTTATAAAATGGTATCGATATTTTCCAGGGGTTGTGAAAACAGAATTGTAACACTCTTTTATAAATCGCATTCATTTATATATAATATTCTGAAACTTAACAAACTAATTCAATTTTAACTAAAATAACACTCAACTACTGATACTTGTTCCTTCTATTATCAGTAGAAATTTTACTAAGAAAATACAGAAGAAAAGTTACAGTTTACTATCGAAATAGTAAGAGTTCTACCGGTAGAAAAATCAATCTACCGATACCAAGAAATATAACTACTGATACAATTTTTTACTATGAGCACAGGTAAGATAGCTAGGTACTTCTACCGATACTCAAGATTTAAACTATCGATACTACTCAAAATTCTACCGATACTTCAAGAAGTTCTACCGAAACCCTTGAAGTCAGTAACCAAAGTTCCTGCTTCCTGAAACTTCTACCGATACAACATTGAGTTGTTCTGAAACAACTCAAGTCAGTAACCAACTTCTCACCTCCCCTGTTTTTCTACCAGTACTTCCTAGAGTTGTTCCGAAACAACTAGAGTAAACACTAAAATGATAATTAAATCCTGTGAAAAAGAACTCAATTTGACATACCAATGATCACCGCAAAGTCTATTTAATTTAATTCAATAATTATACCAATTATACACAAAAGAAATGTCAGCCACAAGTATTGCTTCACCTCTAAAGACCTAGTTACATGCCAAATATTAACCAAAAGTTAAAACGTCAATATCTACCAAAAGATGATGTATCGATAAGGTGAATGCTCCGATGATCTGAACCTCGAGGTTGCAAAAGTTCAAAAATCTACAAGAATTTCTAATCATTTCACTCTTGGCAAAAAGAGTTATATTCCCATCTCTATAATCCTTTAAAAGATATTTGCATGTGCATTTATGCTTATTAATACAATACATTTACGCTTGTCAGCATGATACGTTTACACTCGTCAGCTTGATACGTTTACGCTCGTCAGCCTGATACGTTTACGAGTATACATTATTTACTCGATTTCGTAATAAATATTATTTTATGATCATTTTGGTATTAAAAATTTATCAATATGAAAACATTGAGTAAATTATGAATACAACTTACAGGTGAAGTGATTATCCAAACCCGATTTAGTTAATCGCTTTGCCCTTGTCCCGAACGTTCTCCACACGGTGTATCTCGTGATCTAGACGACAATTTCATCCATTAATTCATATGGTTAGCTCCAATGTAAGAGTAAATAATTAGTATCATGCTAATTCACACACACACACACACACACACACACACATATATATATATATATATTACAACATTATAACTCAATTTCCATCTATTTCATTATCTTTCCTATTTCACCTTCAAGTTCATAACTTACCAAAACTCAAATCTATGATAACCTAGATACACATATATCTATCACTTAACTTTAAACATTCACTCATGGGCATCATAACTCATCTAGGTCAAAATGACAAAACCTTAGACTTACAAGGACTATACACACAAATCTCCCTACTTCTTTAACTCAAAGAGATATCAATGTTTTAGTATAAGATTAAAAGAAAATTTTCACTAAAACCCCCTTACTTGATAAGATCCTAGCTGATTTGCTCCAAACTTTCTTTTGCTTTTTCCCACGCCACTATCGTGAAAAAGAAAGGTAGAAGATGATAATGCCCCAATTCATCTTTCCTTTCTTCTTTTTATCATCATTTTTCTCTTTCTTTTTATTATTAAAATAGTAAAATGTCTCACCACCACAAATTTCACTTAAACTTACTAACCTTTTCCACTACCTAGTTAACTTGGTTGAATTGTCCCATAGCTCCCTCATGTTCTCTCTTTTTTTTAAGTAGTCTTTAGCCACTTAATTATCTATTTTAGATTTTAAATTTCTATTTAAAATTTTCTTATAAAAAAATTTAACCACATTTTTACATCCTATTTTCCATGGTACTTAACTCGAATCTTCTGTTCTTAACATTGTAAAAATCTCAGATGTTACAACTCTCCCCCCTAAAAAATTTCGTCCTCGAAATTTCTTACCGAAAAACAAGAGTGGATACTGAGATCTCATTAAATTTTCAGTTTCCCATGTTGCCTCCTCAACTTCATGGCGATTCCATAACACTTTCACTAAAGGTACTCTTTTGTTTCTCATCTCTTTCACTTCCTGAGCAAGTATCTTTACTGGTTCTTCGGAATATGATAGATCCTGCTGTAACTCAACTTCGCAATGAGTGATTACATGTGATGGGTCTGACCGATAACGTCTCAACATAGATACGTGGAAGACGTTATGTAGCTTTTCCAATTCTGGGGGTAATGCCAACCGATAAGCTATCTGACCAATCCTTTCCATAATTTCATATAGTCCAATGAACCTTGGACTCAATTTCCCTTTTCTTCCAAATCACAATGCCTTATTCCAGGGTGAAACTCTAAAAAATACCGTATCCCTCACGGCAAATTCTATGTTCTTTCTTTTTAGGTTAGCATAAGATTTTTGGCAATCCGATGCTATCTTTAAATGTTCTCGAATTGTTCGAACCTTATCCTTTGTCTCCCGGACTAAATCTGTGCCGATCAGTTTAGAATCACTTAACTCTATCCAATATAGGGGCGTTCTACATTTTCTACCATAGAAAGCTTCGAAAGGTGCCATTTTAATCCTGGGTTGATAACTGTTATTGTACGCAAATTCTACTAAAGGTAAGTTCTTCTCCCAGCTACTTTCAAACTCCAAAACACAGCGTCGTAGCATATCTTTAAGAATTTGAATCACTCGTTCTGATTGTCTATCTATTTGTGGATGATATTTAGTACTAAAATTCAATCTCGTACCTGGAGCTTTATGAAGTTTACTCCAAAATCTGGATGTGAATCTTGGATCTCTGTTTGAAATAATATACAGGGGTATGCCATGCAACTTAACAATTTTTGACACATATAGTTCTGCTAACTTCTCCAATGAGTAATTAGTATGAACCGGAATGAAATGAACAAACTTTGTCAATCTATCTACGATAACCTAAAGCGAATCCCGTTTTCTTGGTGTCATTGGCAACCCTGGCAAAAAATCCATTGTAATCCTTTCCCACTTCCACTCCGGAATAGGAATTGGTTGTAACAACCCTGATGGTACTTGGTGTTCAGCTTTCGCCTGTTGGCAGACCAAACATTTAGCCACAAATTCAAAAATTTTACATTTCATACCTGGCCACTAAAATAATTTCTTCAAATCATTAAACATCTTAGTACTTCCCGGGTGTACAGAGCTTGAACAGTTGTGAGCTTCATTTAATATATCATTCTTAAGCTCCGAATTATTAGGGACACATACCCTATTACGAAAATACGTCATATCATCAACATATATAGAAAACCCTATAGTAGGATTATTTTGAATTTATTCTCGTTTATCCAATAATTTTTGGTCACTAGCCTATAAATCCCTGATTCATTGGAGAAATAATGATCTAACCTTTAACTCAATAATGACACGTCCATCTTCCTCTAATGATAGTTAAGCATTCAACGCTTTTAATGCGAATAACGACTTTCGACTTAAGGCATCCGCCACTACATTTGCTTTTCCTGAATGAAAATCTATGATCAAATCATAGTCTTTCAATAGCTCAAGCGACCTCCTTTGACGAAGATTGATTCCTTCTGTGTCATTAAGTACTTCAAGCTTTTATAATCTGAATAAATGCGGCACTTCTCGCCATAAAGATAGTGTCGCCATATCTTTAAGGCAAACACGACTGCAGCTAGTTCCAAGTCATGTGTCGGGTAGTTCCTTTCGTGTGTCTTTAGTTGTCGAGAAGCATAAGCCACTACCTTCTTGCATAAGTACACAACCCAAACCATTTAAAGATGCATCACTGAAGATCACAAATTCCTTCCCCGATTTAGGCTAAGTCAAGATCAGGGCTTCGGTTAACATCTTTTTTAATTGTTCAAAACTTTGTTGGCAATTATCGTTCAAATCAAATTGATCACCCTTCTGTAGTAGTCTCGTCGAAGGTGAGGCCACTATTGAAAAGTTTTTCATAAATCGTCTATAGTAGCTCGCCAAACCTAAAAAGCTTCGTACTTTAGTGATGTTTCTCAAGGTTTCCAGTCCAAAATTGTCGAAATTTTACTTGGATCAACTTTGATTCCCTCAGTCGAATCCACATGTCCCAAAAATCCTACCTCTTTCAACCAAAACTCACATTTACTGAACTTAGCGTATAGTTGTTTTTCTCACAAAATTTGTAACACTATTCTCAAGTGTTGATCATGTTCTTCCTCACTCCTTAAGTATATCAAAATGTCATCAATAAATAATACAACAAATTGATCTAACTGAGGCTGAACTCGATTCATAAGATCCATGAAAGCGGCAGGAGCATTCGTCAACCCAAATGGCATAACGAGAAATTCATAATGACCGTATCGAGTTCTGAAAGCTGTTTTTGGAACGACTAAGTCCTTAACTCATAATTGATAATACCCTGAGCGCAAGTCAATCTTCAAAAACGCTGTTGCTCCTTTCAACTGATCAAACAAGTTATCAATTCTAGGTAGCGGATACTTATTCTGTATTGTTACTTTGTTCAACTGTCTGTAATCTATGCACAATGTTAAAGTACTATCTTTCTTTTTGACAAACAAATCGAAGCTCCCTAAGGCGATACACTTGACCGAATGAACCCACGATCCAATAATTCTTACAACTGAGATTTTAGTTCTTTCAAATCGGTTGGAGCCATCCGGTAAGGTGTTGTGGTTATCAGAGCAGTTCTAGGCATTACATCAATAGCAAATTCTATCTCTCTTTTAGGCGGTAACCTAGGTAATTCCTCAGGAAACACGTCCATAAATTCTTGTACTGTGGGAACTTGATTTATCTTTGGTCCTGATGTGGTTGTGTTCATGACATATGCTAAAAAGGCCTCAACTCTCTTATGAATTAATTTCTATGCAGTCAAATTCGAAATCAAATTTGAAGTGTAATTGGATCGTTCAGTTTCGATGTTCACTAATTATCCATTCATACATCTCAATATAATTCGCTTTTGTTTGCAATTGACCACTGCATCGTGTACGATTAGCCATTCCATCCCCAAAAAAATGTCAAACTCATCAAAAGGTACCAACATTAAATCTGCAGGAAACTTATAACCCTGAACATTCAAAGGACAATTCTTGCAAACTTTATTAACAATTACACTCTGTCCTATAGGATTTGACACTCTAATATTAAACCAAATGGACTCAGTAGGTATTTTCTTTTTAGAGGCTAGAGTGGTACATATATAGGAATGTGTAGATTCAGGATCAATCAAGGCAATAACAGTAGTATTAGTAAGAGTGAATGTACCAGTAATAACATTAGGTACCGTAGCCTCCTCTTTAGCTCGAATTGTATAAGTACGAGCTGGTGCTTTGCCCTTTGACCGAAATGTCATGTCTTTAGATTCACTTCAGTTCGCCTAAAAAATATTCGCTGTTCTTGATTTTCTGCCCTTATGGAAAGTATTTGTAGATTTCACTACTGGGTAGGAATGAAAATCACTCCTGAATGGACATTCCTTTATTCTATGTTCAAGTGATCCATAGCGAAAGCAAGCCCCGATTTTGACTCTACACTCCCCACCATGAGATTTGCCACACAACTTACAATTTGGAATGTCTATATTGCGTACACTACTAGCACTAGCACTGAAGTAACTTGGGACCTTAAAGGAAAATGAGTATGCACACTTCTTCTCGGATTTCCTGTAGTGAAATTGGAGTGGTTGATGAACTCACGCGGCTTCTTTAGTGGAGGGGCCGAGAAGTTTCTAAAATCGCTTCTTTTGTTTGAAGTTCCCTTTTTAACTTTGGCTTTTTTTCTTTTCTTTCCATATTGCTTCCATTTTCTGAGCTCATAGTGACAATACTACAAACTCTTTAATTTCTAACATCCCTACCATAGCTCGGATGTCTTCATTCAACCCCCTTTCAAACCGGGCGTACATTTCAGCTTCAGAAGTTAATTATTCTCGGGCATACTTGCTCAAATTGACATACTTGCACTCATATTTAACAACAGACATATTTCCTTGTTTCAGATCAAAAAATTCCCCCTTCTTTTCTTTTAAGTACAATTGATTGACATATTTCTTTCTAAATTCCACTTTGAAGAATTCCCATGTCACTTGATCACGAGAAATCACAGAAGTCAATGTAATCCACCACTGGTAGGCATCTTCTTTAAGCAGAGATATAGCACACTTTAAACTATCTTTTGGTGAACAATTTAATTTGTCAAATACTCATTGTACATTCTCTATCCAATATTCTGCTTTAGATGAATTGTCATTATACAATCCTAGAAATTCTGTAGCTCCACGCTTACGAACTTTATTTGTAGGAGGGCAGTGAGTAGAAGTTTGATCCACAGGTGCAGGTCGAGTAGGAACAGTAACAAGTATGGTAGTAGGGGGTGTAGGTTGTGCAGCAGGTGTAGGAGTAGGGAGTGGAGGTCGTACCATCATAGGGTTATTCCGCATGTATTGTACGAACCACTAATTCATCACTGAAAAGAAATCATCACGATTTCCCCTCCCATAGTTTGGGACTCAAACATATTCTGATTTGCTCCCTCACCAGCAATTGGAGCATGACTTTCAACTTCTTCATTTTCATCGGAATTGTTCCTATCTACCATTTTTAGATCTATTTATTCACACAAACATCAAGGAAACATCATTAGATCAAACCATAAGGCTCACATAACTTACAAGTTAATTTGTCATGTTACTCCAAACCTTATACATACTACATTTAGTCTTAGAACCGACTAAATCTTGCTCTGATACCATTTAAATATAACACTCTTTTATAACTTTGCATTCGTTTATATATTATATTCTGAAACTTAACAAACTAATTCAATTTTAACTAAAAAAACAATCAACTGTCGATACTTGTTCATTCTATTATCAGTAGAAATTCTACTAAGAAAATACAGAAGAAAAGTTACAATTTACTACCGAAACAGTAAGAGTTCTACCGGTAGAAAAATCAATCTACCGATACAAAGAAATAGAACTATCGATTCATTTTTTTATTGTGAGCACAGGTAAGATAGCTATGTACTTCTATCAATACTACTTAAATTCTACTGGTACTTCAAGAAGTTCTATCGAAACCCTTAAAGTTAGTAACCAAAGTTCCTGCTTCCTGAAACCTTTACCGGTACAACACTGAGTTGTTCTGAAACAACTCAAGTCAGTAACTAACTTCTCACCTCCCTTGTTTTTCTGCCGATACTTCCTAGAGTTGTTCCGAAACAACTAGAGTCAACATTAAAATGAGAATTAAATCCTATGAAAAAGAACTCAATTTGACATACCAATGATTACCAAAAGTCTATTTAATTTAATTCAATAATTATACGAATTATACACAAAAGAAATGTCAGCCACAAGTATTGCTTCACCTCTAAAGACCTAGTTACATGCCAAATATTAACCAAAAGTTAAAACGTCAATATCTATCGAAAGATGATGTATCGATAAGGTGAATGCTCCGATGATCCGAACCTCGAGGTTGTAAAAGTTCAAAAATCTACAAGAAATAAAAGTTTTAGTTAGAATGATATTTATGAATAAATATCTTGTTTATCGATTTAAGGCCACAACTAAACATAAGGACAAATCATCCTTCCACAATAGAGTTTTATACAATAGAATTTCTAATCATTTCACTCTTGGCAAAAAGAGTTATATTCCCATCTCTATAATCCTTTAAAACATTTGCATGTGCATTTATGCTTATTAATACAATACATTTACGCTTATCAGCATGATACGTTTACGAGTATACCTTATTTACACGATTTTGTAATAACTATTTTTTTGTGATCATTTTGGTATTAAAAATTTATCAATATGAAAACATTGAGTAAATTATGAATTCAACTTACAGGTGAAGTGATTATCCAAACCCGATTTAGTTAATCCATTTGCTCTTATCCCGAACGTTCTCCACACAGTGTATCTCGTGATCTAGATGACAATTTCATCCATTAATTCATATGGTTAGCTCCAATGTAAGAGTAAATAATTAGTATCATGCTAATTCACACACACACACACACACACACACACACACACATATAACAACAGTATAACTTAATTTCCATCTATTTCATTATCTTTCCTATTTCACCTTCAAGTTTATAACTTAAACTCAAATCTATGATAACCTAGATACACATATATCTATCACTTAACTTTAAACATTCACTCATGGGCATCATAACTCATCTAGGTCAAAATGACAAAACCCTAGAGTTACAAGGACTATACACACAAATCTCCCTACTTCTTTAATTCAAAGAGATATCAGTGTTGTAGTATAAGATTAAAGGAAAAATTTCACTAAAACCCCTTACTTGATAAGATCCTATAGCTGATTTGCTCCAAACTTTCTTTTGCTTTTTCCCACGCCACTATCGTGAAGAAGAAAGGTAGAAGATGATAATCCCCAAATTCATCCTTCCTTTCTTCTTTTTATTATCATTTTTCTCTTTCTTTTTATTATTAAAATATTAAAATGTCTCACCACCACAAATTTCACTTAAACTTACCAACCTTTTCCACTACCTAGTTAATTTGGTTGAATTGTCCCATAGCTCCCTCATGTTCTCTCTTTTTTTTTTAAGTAGTCTTTAGCCACTTAATTATCTATTTTAAATTTCAAATTTCTATTAAAATTTTTCTTATAAAAAAATTTTAACCACATTTTTACATCCTATTTTCCATGGTACTTAACTCGAATCTTTTGTTCTTAACATTGTAAAAATCCCGAATGTTACAAGAATGCAAGTTTGATTTCGATTTGTTTAAGGGTATCGATATTTCAAGAATTATCGATACTTGGTCAAAAAAGTATCAATACTTTTTTCCCTGGAGCTATTTTGACTTGTTTGAAAAACATTTTCAAGTGTTAAAATGATTTTAACTTGGTTCAAATTATTTTGACTTGTTTAAAATAATTTTAACTTGATTTTAAAATGATTTCAAACTTTTCTAAGAGTTGAAGATAAAAATTTAAATTTTATCTCTTAGACTTTAAATTGAGAAATTATTTTGTCAATTTCAACTAATATTAAAAACATTTAATTGTTTTATATCGAAATACTTTATCAAATAAATCTTAGTTTAACAATCTCCCTGCTTTTGATATAACAAAACTTTTTGAAAATTAATTGCCCTCTTAATAAAAGACATTTTGAATTTAAGACAAAAATAAAATTTTTCAATCAAGTTTGCATTTATTTTTGTTTTAAGACAAATTGGTCTCAAAATCTTGCATTTAGCATTAAAAAAATCAAGCAATAATAAAATATTTTACCTTTTCTTCTCCCCCTTTTTGTTATATAGAAAAATCAAATAAAACTCAAGAAGAAAAGAAAGTTAGTTCATTAAAAAATTGAATGAACAATGAACTAAAAAAATACTTGTATCTAAAAAATACCAATTAGACATTAAGTGCAATTGTATCCATAAATGTCAAGAAAGCAATTAAGTTCAATAAAAAACAAAGATAAAAACATAAAAATGAAAGTGCAAATGTCATGAAAATGCATGTCCTAAAGCTACTCTACTCATCATTATGAGGAGAGGAAAATGGAGGCGTGGTAGGGAAATGTGCAAGTAGAGTCGCCATTTGAGCTTCTAGGGTTGAAAAACTCGTATTAACGTCTTCTCTAAGACTCTGAATTTAAGCATTCGTAGCTCGGACATTGTTGGTCAATGAGTGAATGGCATCGAGGAAGGCAGTTGATAGCATTAGAAATGACACTTAATTTCTCCTTAAATTAATATATAATTTGTTCCTTTTGTATCATATTTAGCATGCATTATTAGCATTTCATACTTAGTATTTAAATTTCCCAACTTAGTGTTGTTGGATCATATTTTCTTTCATTTTATCACTTTTGTGCTACTAATGTCGTTGTATTTAGTACTAGTTTTGCATCTAAAAGTTGTCAAGAAATCCACCTGGGAAAATTAGAGTAGGAAAGCATTCAAAGTTGCGGTCACAAGTTGATCTAGAATTGTAGCTGAATATGTCGTTACATGAATGTTTCTCCATCTCTATCAGGAATTTCAAGCTGCTAACATATTCAGAAGCACCAGTGCAGGAGAATAACAAATTGTCGTCGCAAATTAAAATCATAATTTGCATCCAGAATTGTCGCGACAATCTGCAACTGCTCAAAGAACAAACCAGATTTGTGTGAGTGCATAGCTGACAATAACAACTTTTACAGCTACATCAAGGAGTTAGATCTGAAAAGGGAGAAAGATCTGGAATGGTTAGATCTGAAAAGGGAGAAAGATCTAGAATGGCCAATGATTATATATAAAAGGAAGAAAGAGAAGATTGATATCAAGGTGTGAAGAATTCAACTTTAAAATTTCTCTCATTCATTCTCGAAGATAGCTGCCATGAAAGCTTAAATTCTAGAGGAAGGTGACTTGATGCAATAAGGACACAACATCTTCTGATGAGAAGTGCTTGGTGGGATGCAAGAGGAGCGATAAAGGGAGAATTCTAGTAGACTAGGAATAGGATGCTTCAATTCATTTGTTAATCCCTCTTAAATGCCGATGAATACTATTGACAATTGATTGAATACAAAAGTATCTTTTAATGTTAGATTTGCTTTGAGTTTTATTCAATTCTTCTCATCTGTTTATATTTGGATTTAACTGTTTTGACCACGGAAGTGCGGTGAAAAGTTAGATTAACAAGCAAGACAACCGAAATTGCTTGAGATTAGGAGGAATTTTGGTCACTTGTTCTTAAGTGCTTAGCATTACCAGCACTGGAAGTTGTGGTAGTTGTGGGTACTTAAGTCTTTGTTAAACAAAGAGTTGATATTAATACGATCTCTTTGGAACATAATTGCGACAATTCATCTATGAGTTACCTTGTAGTCACATTTAGCGTTGTTTACTTGTGAAATCAGTGATTCTCTCCAATTCTTTACACTTGATCTATTTCTTTTATATTTTTATGTTTACATTACAACATCTCAACAATCAATTCATCTCTTATTAATTTGCTTTGGCATTTTATATTACATTTGCACTAACAATTTTTACTCTTAACCTGTGTAGCTTTAACCAGGTTGCATTGACATTATTATTAACATTTCTTATCATTTTAACCCAAATTGCTTCGATAGATTTAAACATAAACAGCCATCTCTATGGGATTGATATTCGACAGATTTATTTCTGTCTACTATACTTGCATCAACAATGTACGCTTGCACATATTTGTTGTGACGTTCATAGCACGATCAAGTTTTGTGTGATAGCATTAGAAATGACACTTAATTTCTCCTTAAATTAATGTATAATTTGTTCTTTTTGTATCATATTTAGCATGCATTATTAGCATTTCATACTTAGTATTTATATTTTCTAACTCAGTGTTGTTAGATCTTATTTTCTTTCATTTTATCTCTTTTGTGCTGCTAATGTCACTGTATTTAGTACTAGTTTTGCATCTAAAGTTATCAGCGCAGAAATCCACCTGGGAAGATCAGAGTAGGAAAGCATTCAAAGTTACGATCACAAGTTGATCTAGAATTGCGACCGAATATGTCATCACATGAATGCTTCTACATCTCTATCAGGAATTTCAAGCTGCTAACATATTTAGAAGCACCAGCGCAGGAGAATAACAAATTGTCGCCGCAAATTAAAATCATAATTTGCATCCAAAAATGTCACGATAATCTGCAACTGCTCAAAGAACAAACTAGATTTGCGTGAGTGCATAGCTGACAATAACAACTTTTACAACTGTATCAAGGAGTTAGATCTGAAAAGGGAGAAAGATCTAGAATGACCAGTGATTATAAATAAAAGGAAGAAAGAGAAGATTGATATCAAGGTGTGAAGAATTCAACTTTAAAATTTCTCTCATTCATTCTCAAAGATAACTGCCATGGAAGCTTAAATTCTGGAGGAAGGTAACTTAATGCAACAAGGACGCAACAACTTCTGACGAGAAGTGCATGGTGCGACGTAAGAGGAGTGATTAAGGGAGAATTCTAGTAGACTAGGAATAGGATGCTTCAATTCATTTGTTAATCCCTCTTAAATGCCGATGAATACTATTGATAATTGATTGAATATGGAAATATCTTTTAATGTTAGATTTGCTTTGAGTTCTATTCAATTCTTCTTATCTGTTTATATTTGGATTTAACTGTTTTGACCACAGAAGTACGATTACAGTCTCAGTCATTGGAAAGTGCGGTGACAAGTTAGATTAACAAGCAAAACAATGGAAGTTGCTTGAGACTAGGAGGAATTTTGGTCACTTTTTCTTGAGTGCTTAGCATTACCAGCACTGGAATGTGTGGTAGTTATGGGTACTTAAGTCTTTGTTAAACAGAGAGTTGATATTAATACGATCTCATTGGAACATAATTACACCGACAATTCATCTATGAGTTACCTTGTAGTCACATTTAGCATTGTTTACTTGTGAAATTAGTGATCCTCTCCAATTCTTTACACTTGATCTATTTCTTTTATATTTTTGAGTTTACATTACAACATCTCAACAATCAATTCTTCTCTTATTAATTTGCTCTGACATTTTATATTATATTTGCACTGACAATTTTTACTCTTAACCTGTGTAGTTTTAACCAGTTTGCATTGACATTATTATTAACATTTCTTATCATTTTAACTTAAATTGCTTCGACAGAGTTAAACATAAACATCCATCTTAGTGGGATCAATATTTGACAGATTCATTTTTGTCTACTATACTTGCATCGACAGTATACGCTTGCACATATTTGCTGTGACGTTCATAGCGCGATCAAGTTTTGGCGACATTGCTGAGGATGGCGTTTGTTTGATGTTTATTTTTGTAGTTGCATTTATTTGCTTCTTTTCTAACTTTTATTGATTACTAATTCTTTTGTTAATTCTGTTCAATTTTCTTTGTAAGGTGTGTATGTCCACAAGGAGAAATCCTAACAACATTATTAGTTTTGATCCGAAACTTGAAAGGACAATTCGAAGGAGAAGACAAGAGCAAAGAGAAATGGTTGGAAATAACAACGATTTACCACCATTGCTACCACAAAATGTTGTTCCTCTAGTGCAGCCAGAAATAGTCAACAATTTACCGCTTCCATAAAGAGAGCAAATTCCTAACAAGACAATTAGAGATTTTGTTGTTCCTGTGCTTGATGATCTATAACCATGGGTTGTTAGACCAGCAATACAAGCTGGTAATTTCGAATTAAAACGGATGATGTTCCAAATGATTAACTCGAATGGTCAATATGCAAGTTTACCTCACGAAGATACAAGAGAGCATATTAAATCTTTTCTGCTTATTTGTGCTTCTTTTAGTCAACATGGTGTTCCTGATGACGCCTTAAAGATGTAGTTGTTCCCTAACTCTCTACAAGGAAGGGCATGAACATGGTTCCTTGGTTTACCAGCTAGATCTATTACTTCATGGAATGCATTAGCAACTCAATTTGTTTTGCGATTCAATCCACCGATAATGAATGCTAGATTATGAAATGATATCACGACATATCATCAACTGGATGATGAGAATTTACACACTATGTGGTAACGTTACAAAACTCTGCTAAGACATTGTACCATGCATGAAATTCAATAAGAAATGTAAATCGAGATCTTCTACAATGGATTAAATACACAGATAAGAAATCTTGTCGATTCATCTGCTAATGGTCCTTTGTTGGATTGCACTTACAATGAAGCTATGCGAATCTTGGAAAGAATTGTGTAAAATGATTATCAATATCCGATTTCTTGTTCTGCTCAGGTGAAAACAAATCCTGGAGTTATGAGTTAGATGCCATTTCAGCCTTAAATGCACAAGTATCCTCACTGGCGAATATGGTCAAAAACATGAAGGGAACGAGTGATGTTGCCCCTATTCAAGTAGCCCAATAGATGGATGTCCCGAGATTTTCCTGTGAAATTTGCGGTGGCAATCATAGTTATGAGGATTGCCCATAGCATATGAAAAATGCATTCTATGTTAATAACATCCGTGGAAATTCAGATGGTAACTCATATAGCAGTTCAAGTAGAACTCAACAACCTTGGTGGAGTCAAAATGAGCCTACATATAGATATGGAAATTCCTCAAATCAAGGTAATTTTAGATAAGGGAGTTACAGTCAATAGTAGCAGAATTATAATCATAATCCGCAAGTGTATGCACAGCCTGATCAGATACAATCACAGATCCAGATGCAGTCGCATACTCAGATGCAGCCATAGGTTCGAATGCAACCACAACAAGTGGTGCTACCAAATATGCAAGTATAACATCAGCAACAACAATAACAGTATCATCAATCAAGATCAGATTTATTGGCTACCCTTGAAGCTTTGATGCGTGAGCATATTACCAGAACAGAAGCAATTGTACAAGGAAATTCATCTTTCATCCGAGCGTTGGAAGCACAACTAGGACAACTGGCTTCTAACTTGAGTACACGACCACCAGGTGCTTTGCCAAGTGATATTGAAAATCCAAATCAGAAAGGAAAGGATCATTGCAAGGCTATCACATTGCAAAGTGGAAAGCAAACTACAGAGCAAAGTAGCAGCTCCAACCAAGCAACTGTCAACGCAGACAAACCAAAGCAACAAAGAAAAGTTGAAGCTAAAGAAGACACAGCAAAAGTAGACGAGGAGGAACCATTAGTAGTCACACCGATGCCGACCATTCATCCTAAAAAGTTATCGATGTAACTGCCCATGTCGACACAACCGGTTACAACAAAACAACCTACTTTGAACATACTTTTTCCATTTCCACAGAGATTCAAAGAGAAAGAGCATGACAGAGATTATCAAAAGTTTGTATCTACCTTTAAACGATTACATATTAATATACCTCTAGTTGATGCTCTTGTGTAGATCCTCAGCTATGGGATATTTATGAAGGAACTATTATCGAATAAGAAAAAGCTATCTGATATTGAGACAATTGCGCTCACAGAAGGGTGTAACGCTGTGCTGACAAAAAAATTGCCACCAAAGATGAAAGATCTTAGCATTTTTACGATCCCATGCTCTATTAGAAATCATTATTTAAGTAAAGCTCTATATGACCTAGGAGTTAGCATTAATCTTATACCACTTTCAACTTTCAGAAAATTAGGGATTGGTCATTTGAAGCCCTCTGTGGTGACATTACAACTTGCGAACAGATTTTTGGCATAACTTGAAGGACAGATTAAAGATGTTCTCGTCCGTGTCGACAAGTTTGTGTTCCCAATCGACTTTATCATACTTGATTATGAAGCTGATAAAGAGGTGCTATTATTCTGGGACGCCAATTCCTCATAATAGGATGCACTTTTATCGATGTTTTTAAGGGCAAGCTGATTATACGTCATAACAATGAGCATGTAACCTTCAGCGTTTTCGAAGCATCTCCATCACGCAGTAAGGAACAATGTCACCACATTGATGTTCTGGACGAGTTAATTGCAGAGGAATTTAATAAATGAAGCTTAACAGTACCAGAAGAATATGCGGTGACATCTGACGACAAAATCCAACTTGAATGTGACCATACATACAGTTGAGGCTAATGTCTATGAGTTGAAATGTGGCTGGCAATTGGATTCTTTGGATTTGATTAATCAAACGATCCTTGTTTCTAAACCATCAATTCAAGAAGCTCCGACTATTGAATTAAAGCCATTGCCAACACACTTGAAATATGTTTTCCTAGGTGACAATGATACATTGCCTGTAATTGTCAGCGCAAGTCTCGACGAGAGCCAAGAAGAAAAATTAATCGGAATACTAAAGTGACACAAAAGATCCATCGCCTGGAGCATAGCGAATATCAGAGGCATTAGTCCCTCTTTCTGCATGCATAAAATTAGGCTGGAAGATGAAAGCAAACAGTCAATTGAGAAACAACGAAGACTGAATGAGAAAATAAAAGTAGTGAAGAAGGAGATTATCAAATGGTTAGAAGTGGGCATAATCTACCCTATTTCAGACAGCACATGGGTGAGCTCGATCTAATGTGTGCCTAAGAAGAGCGCCATCACGGTAGTAAGTAATGATAAAAATGAGCTAATCCCTACTCGTATTGCTACAGGTTGGCCAGTGTGTATGGACTATCGTCGTTTAAATGCGGTTATAAAGAAGGATCACTTCCCATTTCCATTCATTGATCAAAGGCTGGATAGGCTAGCTGGTAATGCCTATTACTATTTCCTTGATGGGTACTCTGGCTACAACTAGATCACAATCGCGCTGGAGGATTAAGAAAAGATGACTTTTACTTGCCCATTTGGAACCTTTGCTTTCCGACGGATGCCATTTGGTTTGTGTAATGCCCCAGCCACATTTCAGAGGTGCATGATGGCTATCTTCTTTGATATGATTGAGGATTCATTAGAGGTATTTATGAATGATTTCTCTGTGTATGAGTAAAATTTTATATATGCACTGACAATTTAACAAAAGTGTTAAAAACATGCGAGGACACCAACTTGGTTCTAAACTGGGAAAATGTCATTTCATGACAACCGAAGGAATTATCCTTGGTCATCAAATATCTTATTAGGGCATTGAAGTGGATAAAGTGAAGGTGGAAATCATTGAAAAGCTACCTCCACCGAATAATGTGAAGGGAATAGATTTCTCGACCATGCTGAATTTTATAGAACATTCAGCCGAGACTTCTCCAAAATAGCAAAACAAATATGCTCCTTGTTAGAGCAAAATAAAAAGTTTTTGTTCAATGAAGCTTGCTTGGAAGCATTTCTAAAGATTAAACAGCAGTTAGTACAAGCACCCATTGTCATCGCACTAGATTGGTCACAACCGTTCGAGGTAATGTGCGATGCGAGCGACTTTACTGTAGGTGCTGTGCTTGGACAAAGGAAAGATAAGGTATTTCATTCAATATATTATGCTAGTAAAACTCTAACTGAAGTGCAGGTGAATTTTACGACCACTGAGAAAGAGTTGCTGGCAGTAGTTTTTTCATTTGACAAGTTCCGTTCATATATTGTCGACGCAAAAATTACAGTGTACACTGATCACACTGCTTTGACATATCTTTTTGCTAAGAAAGATGCAAAGCCCGTCCTGATTAGATGGATCCTTTTACTGCAAGAATTTGATGTTTAAATTAAGGACAAGAAAGGGTAGAAAAACCAAGTAGTAGACTATCGCTCTCCTCTAGAAACTGGAAGTGAAGATGGAAATAAATCACAAATTGTCGATGCATTTCTAGATGAGAAATTATTCTTTGTCGATGCATCTCCATGGTATGCAGATGTAGTCAATTACCTAGTCTTTGGAAAGCTACCACTAAGTGCAACAGGTCATAGGAAGGTCAAATTTCTTAGGGCTGCTGCTAAGTATCATTGGAATGAGCCATACCTATTTAAGGTATACGCTGACAACATCATTCGTTGCTGTGTTCCTGAGGAGGAAATGTTATCTATCCTAAAGCATTACCGTGATGCTCCCTATGGAGGTTATTTTAATGGTGTTAGGACCATTAAAAAGGTCCTACAATCAGGATTTTACTGGCTTACATTGTTTCGAAATGCATACATTTTTGCTCAACAGTGTGAGAAATGTCAGCGCACCAGTTCTATATCTTGACGTAATGAGATGCTTCAACAACCTATCATGGAGGTTGAGCTCGTTGATGTGTGGGGTATAGACTTCATGGACCGTTTCTAAATTCTTTTGGGAATGTGTATATCCTGGTAGTTGTTGACTATGTCTCCAAGTGGATCGAGGTAATTGCTGTTCCAAAGGACGATGCTCGGATGGTGTTAAAGTTCTTTCACACATATATCCTTACACGATTCAGAACACCTCGAGCATTAATAAGCGACCAAGGCACTTATTTCCATTATAATCAGGTGGCAACAGCTTTGAAACGCTACGGTGTGAAGCATCGCATGGCAACCATGTATCATCGGAATCGAATGGACAAACGATAGTCTCCAATTGGAAAATTAAAAGTATTCTTGAGAAGGTGGTTAACCTATCTAGACGAGATTGATCCTCGCAGTTACGTGATGCATTGTGGGCACTTCGCACTGTTACAAAACTCCGTTAGGGATGTATATCAGCTGGTGTTTAGTAAATCATGTCACTTGCATGTCGAACTTGAACATAAGGCCATGTGGGCAATCAAGCAAGTGAATATGGACAGAAAAGATTGTTGGACATTTCAGAGCTGGAAGAAATTCGGTACAATGCTTATAAAAATGTGACCATTTGTAAAGAAAAAAACTAAAAGATGGCACGACAACATCATTTTATGACGACAATTTTCTCCTGGTTAGTTAGTGCTTTTATTTAACTCACGTTTAAAATTGCATCCAAGGAAATTGCGCTCACAGTGGTCAAGACCTTTTGAAGTTGTCGAAGCGTTTCACATGGTGCGGTGACAATTAAATATTTGAATGATAGGCACCAATTTAAAGTGAATGGCCAACGATTGAAGCATTACTACAGCTGATAGCATTGCAAATGACATATATTTTTTCCCTATTTGATGTTTTAATTGTCTCTTTTGTATCGTATTTAGCATGCATTGTAAGCATTTCATACTTAGTTTTTATATTTTCTAGCTCATTATAGTTTGGTTTAAATTCTTGTTATTTTTACAGCTTTTGTGTTCTAATGTCATTACAAGCTGCCTATATATTGCACCTTAGAATTGTCAGCGTAGGAACTCATCTCAGAAGATCAATGCTGGAAGAAGAATGCAGCCACAAGATCAGCTTGAAATTGCAACTAGAGATGTCACCGCATAAAAATCTAAGTTTTAGATAAGTGAACTCAAGTTGAAAATACAACTGGAAGCACCAGCGCAGGAAAATCACTTGTTGTCACCACAATTAAAGGTTTTAGATCGCGTCCAGCAATGCAACGACAACTTGCAGATCTCTAAAGCACACATTAAATCTGCGTGAGTGCACAACTATACTGTAACTAACTTTGATAGTTGCAAATTGGATCTAGATCTAAGAATGGAGGATGAAACCTACAACTTTAAAAGGCTATAAATAGAGGAAAGAAGATTGAATAAATTATCAAGAGGTGGAGGAATTAAATACTGCAATTACTGTATGTTTTTGAGATTTAAGCTGGGAAAACGATGAGCTGATGGAGAAAAGGAGCAACCATTTCTAACGAGAAGTGCTTGATGCAAAACAAGAGGAGCTGTTGAGGAATAATCTTAGTAGTCTAGAGATAGTAAGCTTCGATTGTATTCGTTGACCCCTCTTTTATGCTGATGAATTTTAAGGACATTTGAATGAATACAAGAGTATCTTTCATTGTTAGATTGCTTTGATTGTTATTTATGTTTTTCATAAGTTTATTGTTTATCTAACTACATCAAACACGAGACTGCATTTACAGTCTACCGATATCGAGAGATGCGGTGACAAGTTAGGTTAACAAGCAAGACAACGAGAGTTGCTTGGGATTAGAAGAGATTCTAGTCACTTGTTCTTGAGTGCACAACAATGCTCACACCGAGAGGTGAGGTGATTGTGGGTACTTGAGTCTTGATTAAACGGAGGATTGTTATTGGTAAGATTTCATTGGATCTCTATTGCTGCAACAATTCGTCTATACAATACCTCATCAACGTATCTAGCTTTGCGACTTAGCGAAATCAGTGATCCATTCCAATCCTTACACTTGGTCAAACCTTTACTTTTATGTATTTAAATTCTTAAAACTTCCAACACTTTGATTTACTTTCAGTTGCTTTGACAATTACCCTTGTTTGCATTAACAATACTAACTATTTTAGTGTGCGGATTTGACCTAATTGCACTGACAACTTTACTCACATTATCTTTTTAGGTTGATTTAATTGCACTAACATCTTTACTCACATTAACTCTAATCTTAGTATTAGTTTCTTCGACATTTGAACATCAAGAACTAATTCCTTGTAGGATCGATATCCAATAGAATTAGTCTATCAACTATACTTGCTTCAACGTGTGTCTGCTTGCACAACTGCTGTGACGTTACAGATGCAATCAAATTTTGGCGCTGCTGCTGGGGAATGGCGTTTGTTTGATGTTTACTATTGTAGTAGCAATTATTTCTTACTTAACCTTATTGTTTTTACTAATCTCTTTAACTTCCTTTTATTGATTTTCTTTTATTCTTTAGAAGTTGCATGTCCACGAGGAGAAATATGAAGGATACTGTAAAATTTGACCCATAACTCGAGAGAACACTGAGGAGGAGGAAGCAAGAACAAAAGAAAATGGCTTGTAACAACAATAACAACAATAACAACCTACCACTATTGCTGCTACAAGATGGAGTTCCTCCAATACAGCCACAAATAATCCATAATATACCACCGCCACCTCCACAAGTTAAACAAGTGCAAAATAGGACAATAAGAGATTTTGTTGTGCCTATACTTGATGATTTACAACTAGGGATTGTACGACCAGCTATACAAGCTGGAAATTTTGAACTAAAATCGATTATGTGTCAGATGCTTAATTCAAATGGGAAATATTCTGGTTTACCTCATGAAGATGTAAGAGAACATTTAAAATCATTTTTGCTTATTTGTGCATCCTTTAATCAACATGGTGTCCCTGATGATGCCTTGAAAATGCAATTATTTTCTTATTCGTTGTAGGGTAAAACGAGAACATGGTTCTTGGGATTGTCGGATGGATCCATTACATCTTTGAATGTGCTAGCAATGCAGTTTGTTTTGCGATTCAATCCACCGACAATGAACGCAAGGTTACGAAATGACATTACAGCACATCATCAGATGGATGATGAGAACTTATATACAACATGGGAGCATTACAAGACATTACTTTGACGTTACCCAATGCATGGTATTTAGCAAGAGACCCAGATAGAGATCTTTTATAATGGATTAAATTCTCAGATTGTACCTACATTAAAGCTGTAATAATTCTAGAGAGAATTACACAAAACGATTATCATTATCCAATCTCTAGTTTTGCGGGGGTAAAGACTAACCCTGGTGTTCTTGAATTAGATGCTATTTCTGCTTTGAGTGCGCAAGTATCTTCGTTAGCCAATATCATAATGAATATGTAGGGGACAAGAGATGTTGCCCCTATTCAAGTGGCTCAACAAATGGATGTGCCGACATTTTACTATGAGATTTGCGGCGACAACCTTAGTTACAAGGATTGCCTACAACATGTTGAAAATGCTTTCTATGTCAATAACATCGAAGGGAATTCATATAGTAACTCATACAACAATAGAACTCAACAACCTTGGGGGAATCAAAATGCTTCTACATTTAGATATGAAAATTCCTCAATTCAAGGGAATTATAGACAAGAGAGTTACCACAACAATCAATAGCAAAATTTTAATCAGAATTCGCAGGTACTTTCGCATCCTGGTCAATTGTAGGTACATAGCCAAATGCAACCACAAACACGATTGCAGCCACAATATAATGTAATGCCACATATGCAAGGACAACACCAGCAATCACATCAGCAGTTTTCTCAACAAAAGTCAGACCCTATGGTAGCTCTTGAGGCATTGATGCGAGAGCATATCACGACTATTGAAGCAATAGTGCAAGAAAATTCTTCTTCTATTCGAGCGTTAGAAGCCCAGCTAGGACAGTTAGCTTCTAATCTGAGTACAAGGTCACTAGGTGCTCTACTAAAAACCCAACGCGAATAGGGAATGAGCACTGTAAGGCCATTACGCTGCGAAGTGGAAAGCAAATGGCTGAACCAAGCAGACATTCCGATAAAGAATATGTCGATGCATCCAAATCAATGCAACAAGGAGAAGTTGTAACTGAAGGAAAAGAAGCAAAAATAAATAAGGAAGAACCAATGTTAGTGACATTTATGCCAACAATTTGCCCAACAAAGACGTCGACGCAACTGTCAGTGTCGATGTAACCAGTTATTCCATAATAACCCATTGCTATGATACCTTTTCCATTTCCATAAAGATTTAAAGAGAAAATCCATGATAAGGACTATCAAAAGTTTGTTTCTACCTTGAAACAATTACATATTAATATACCTCTTATTGATGCTCTTGTGCAGATACCCAGTTATGAGAAATTTATGAAGGAGTTGTTATCAAAGAAAAAGAAATTGTCCGAAATCGAGATGATTACACTTATAGAGAGGTGTAGCGTTGTGCTTATAAACAAGTTGCCACCTAAAATGAAAGACCTTGGTAGTGTCATAATCCCATGCTCCATTGGGAAATCATTATTTAGGTAAAGCTTTATGTGATTTGGGAGCAAGTATTAACCTTATGTCTTTTTCTACTTTCAAGAAGTTAGGAATAGGATTACTGAAGCCCACTACTATGACATTACAACTTGCGGATAGATCCTTAGAACAACCTGAAGGACAAATCAAAGATGACCTTGTACAAGTAGATAAGCTCGTGTTTCCTATCGATTTCAAAATCCTTGTTTGTGAAGCAGACAAAGAGGTGCCTATCTTCTTGGGGCGACCATTTTTGGCAACGGGACACACGTTTATCTACGTGTTCAAGGGATAACTTATCATGCGTCATAACGATGAGCATATAACCTTCAGTGTGTTCGAGGCATCCCCATCTAGAGGTAAATAGCAATGTCACCACATCGACGTGCTAGATGAGATAATTCTGAAAGAATTCAATGCAAGGAGTTCAGCCATCTCAGATGAAGATGTAGTGATATCCGTTGAGGAAATCCTAGCTAATTGTGACAGCAAAGCTAAGGTTAATAATTGTGAGCTAAGAAAAAATTGGCAATTTGAGTCTTTGGATTTGTCAAACAAGACGATCCTTGTGTTTAAACCATCGATTAAATAAGCTCCTACCTTGGATTTGAAGCCATTGTCGATGCACCTAAAATGTCTTCTTAGGTGACAACAATATTTTACCTGTTATTGTCAACACATCCCTCGATGCAATGCAGGAAGATAAGCTCATCTCTATTTTGAAACAGCATAAAAAAGCCATAGCGTGGAGCATTGCAGATATCAGAGACATTAGTCCCTCTTTTTGCATTCACAAGATTAGGATGGAAGATGAAGGGAAGCAATCCATTGAGCAACAATGAAGGCTCAATGAAAAGATGAAAGAAATAATGAAGAAGGAAATTAACAAGTG
Organism: Kokia cookei; assembly: GCA_039519145.1. NCBI lineage: Eukaryota > Viridiplantae > Streptophyta > Magnoliopsida > Malvales > Malvaceae > Kokia > Kokia cookei. The sequence continues at coordinate 24,011,494 of CM076905.1, forward strand.
GCTAGACGCGGGCATCATATACCTTATTTTTTATAGTGATTAGGTAAGCCCCGTTCAATGTGTGCCCAAGAAAAGTGGTTTCATAGTTGTGAGCAATGACAAGAATGAGTTGATCCCTACTCGCATTGCGACTGGCTGGCGAGTATGCATGATTATCGCAGATTGAATGCGACCACAAAGAAGAACCACTTTCCACTACCTTTCATTGACCAGATGCTGGATAGGCTAGCTGGTAAGGCCTATTATTGCTTCTTAGATAGCTATTTTGGATACAACCAAATAGCCATTGCATCGAAAGATCAAGCAAAGACTACATTCACATGCCTTTTTGAAACCTTTGCCTTCCGACGTATATCATTTGGGTTGTGCAATGCGCTAGCAACATTCCAGAGATGCATGATGGCGATCTTCTCGGACATGATTGAGGACTCTCTAGAGGTATTCATGGATGATTTCTCTGTCTATGAAGAGATTGGTCTTCGCGACTACATGACGCATTGTGGGTGCTTCGTACCGTATATAAAACCCCGTTGGGGATGTCACCATATCAACTAGTGTTTGGTAAGTCATGTCACCTGCCAGTTGAGCTTGAGCATAAAGCCATGTGGGCAATCAAACAAGTGAATTTAGACTATGATGCTGCTGGAAGGAAAATATTGTTGAACATTGCTGAACTAGAAGAAATTCGTCGTAATGCCTATGAGAATACCGCAATATAAAAAGAAAAGACCAAGAGATATCATGACAATATCATCTTGCTTCGACAATTTAGCCCTGGTCAGTTAGTACTTTTGTTTAACTCACGTTTAAAACTGCACCTAGGTAAATTGCATTCAAGATGGTCAGGGCATTTTAAGGTTGTCAAAGCATTCCAAAATGGTACGGTGACAATTACAAATTTGAAAGATGGGCAACAATTCAATGTGAATGGCCAACATCTTAAGCATTATGTGAACCTAGAAGTCAAAGAACCAGACAAGGCCATTGATTTGGTCACATTTAAATAATGTCGACGCATTTTTACATTTCTTTTATTTTGTTTCACTTTTACTTGTTTCGTTTTAAGTTTATGAAGAAATAAAAATCATCTTTTTGGTGATGCATCCAAAGCACAACTTGTCGGCGCATTCTGTGATGACTCAGCAAAGCTTTTTCAGCAAGAATCGTGCCGATTGATTTCTCTCTTCTCCCAGCTATTTGATCAGATGAAAAGGTATGATTTGCAGCATGGCATTTATTAGTTGCAGACGCAACATTTCCCTAAGTTCTTGCAATAATCACGACGCTGCCATTGAATGTTTATAAAAACTCATCTTTACCGACTCTCTTCTTCTACCCACATTAGCCTTTGTTACTGCAACCTATTTTCTTCTTTGTTTTTGCTCTTATTTTTATTCTATCAGTCTAATATTTTCTTTGCAATTTTCTTTAACTTTCTTCTTTAGCGATCATGGCCAAAACCAGAGGAACAAAGAATCCTTCTAAAACCACCCCCTTCAACTTCTGCTACTGTGGTTCAAACCACAACTCCACCATCATCCATAGGATCAGTCTTATTTTTATCAAAGGCAGCCAAAGATCGCTATCAAAACATGATGCTGAAATAAAATATTCATTCGGAACAAGGTCTATAATTATCCCCGAATCAGAATTTGGGAAAGCAAGTCACGAGGACTATAAGCCGTTTGGGATGGGAATTCTTTTGTGAACACCTCGATGGCTACTCCCCTACACTAGTAAGGGAATTTTATGCAAACTTGTTGATTTTGAGCAAGAATTTGTCTTTTTGAGGGAAGGATTAATTTCATAAAGTGTCGTGAATATCAATGTTCTGCTTCGAATTCCTGAAAGGGTTGATGACCACTCTCCATTTGTGCACAAACTGACTGATGAAGGGATTGCCCAAGTGCTAAGCAACCTGTGTGTTGACAAGGCTGTCTAGACAGGTAATGGGGCACATAACTACAACATGCATCGAAGGTATCTCACAACCTTCAGCAAGGTGTGGTTCCACGTCATAAATAGTCGCATCTTGCCTTCTACGCACAGTACTACGGCGATATTGGACCATATGTGCATTCTGCATTCAATTTTAAAGGGCCATCACATTGACATCAGTGAAATCCTCCATGATCAAATAGCTGAAGCTGTTGCAAAACAAACTGTTATACTCCCATTCCTTTCTTTAATAATGTTGCTTTGCAAACAGAAGGGTATTGTGCTCTAAGATGGCGAGGAAGTGTTAGAAAACAAAAGCTCCATCAATGATAAATCAGTTGAAAGAATGAATCGAGGCCAAGAAACGTCGATTGTGAAAAAAGCACCACAAAAGAAGGACAAGGGCAAAGGGAAGAAGAAGGAACATCAGGCAGATGCGCCCACAAATCCCCAATTAGAAAATAGGCTAGCTGTTATGGGAGTGCATATTGATCCATTGGCATGTACGCTATCCGCATTGTCGACGTATTAGAAGATATGGACTATAGACATCATATCTTCTATGCATATGCAAAAACTTGGAATGAGGCAATTGTCGCCGCATTGCGCAACATGAGTCCCAATCTGCTGCCAAACTTCCCAGCCTTCCCCTCTATTTTTCGCCCAATACAAGCCTCATCCTCTGACCAACCTACTCCTAATGGTAGACCTACTCATGTCCCATTAAGAATTTATATCTCTGATGATGAAGAGAAAGAGGGGTACTCTAATACTGAAGGGATTGCTACCGGACTGTCATAAATCTGTTTGAAGACGAGTTCTCAAACAGTCTTGACGTAAACATGGCAGAGTAGGCAACTACGATTGCAGAAGTGACTACCCCGATTGTACCCATGGGTGTAGACGTGGTGGAAGACGCTGACATTGTCTTAACTGAGCAAGAACAGCTTGTGGATGACGTAATGGAATAAGACGGTCAAGAGAAAGAGAATGAAGAAGAAGAAGAAGAGAATGCACTGAAGGACCCTGCAGAGGAACAAAAAGAAAGGAAAGAATATGCCTCGACAGATATCACTGAGGATATTATCGGCACACCTGTGAGTGTGGAGGCATCTAGTAGTGACGAGGCTCGACCTGATTCGAGCCAGGCTGAGGTAGTTACAAGTAGCATTGAGGAGATTCATCCTCTTGCCATTGTACCATATGTAGTGCTATCAGCTGAAATCCACCCATCTGAGGTAACTATCGATGAGGCCATCACCCAACCAGCTTAGGAGGAGCAATCCGCCGATCCGGTTGGTTTGAAGGATAAGAAAAGAAAGTAGCGCAAGGATAACAAGAAGAAACGTAAAGACAATGGCAGCGCCCAAGAAAGAAGAAAAAGAAGACAAAAGCAACCTCTGCCTCGGCTGCTGAGGAATGAGTTAGTACACTTCTTTATAGATAGTTTGCATACATATTTATTGTTATTTCATTTTTATTTTGTTATTGTATTTTTTTTGTTAATTTAGTTGCATTGTCGTTGCATTTCCATTCTATTTGTATAGTATTGTCAGTGCATTGGGGACAATGCAGACATTAAGTTTAGGAGGGATATTGTGAAATGGAAATGCAATTGCACCCACATCTTTTAAATTTACCTGTTTCTTTTATTAATGAAAATATGCAAAAATTTCAACAAAAATGTGACGATAATTTTTATCTTTATGTGTAAATCTTGAATTGTTTGGGATGCTGATGTGAAAATTGGATGAATATGAATGAATAGTGAGTCTTCTATTTTTGAATGAATGATTGGAATTGCTTCAGTAATAAATGGATAGTGTGAATGTTTGAATCTTGAACTAACTTACCAGTTGCAACGACATTGTATTAATAAAAGACACTCCAATGTGAGTGCACTATGACTTTTCAAGGGAGAACACTCCGTTGCAGGTGTTAGAGAAATTATCTAGCCAAAGACTGTCACTACAAGAGTGTGTGTCGATGCAATTATATACCTCCTGGAGGTTTGTTGTACCCCATCGTTACTACCCAGGAACAAAAGTAGAGTAATGCAATTATATCTTTCATTCACATAAAAAGGAAAAAGAGATAAAGAAAGAAAAAGAAAAGAGAAGAAAAAGAAGAAAAAATTATGTTTGCTATAAATGCTGTATTGGTTCAAGGAGGATTAAGATTCAATGCATGATACTAACATTACTGAAGTTACAATTTTAATTATTCATACCTATAAATTGTCGGCGCATTATTCTATCATGTGAATACAATTTATGCATTAGGATTTTAGAAAATTTAAGTTGCGAGAATGATGATTGCGATGACATGTTTGCTTGTGAATTTGCTAATTTTTGTTTACTTGAGTACAAGTAAAAACTCAAGTTTGGGGGTGTGATAGCATTGCAAAAGACATATATTTTGTCCCTAAATTGATGTTTTAATTGTCTCTTTTGTATCATATTTATCATGAATTGTAAGCATTTCATACTTAGTTTTTATATTTTCTAACTTATTATAGTTTGGTTTAAATTCTTGTTATTTTTACATCTTTTGTGTACTAATGTCATTACAAGCAGCCTATATCTTGAGCCTTAGAATTGTTAGCTCAGGAACTTATCTCAGAAGATCAATGTTGGAAGAAGAATGAAGCCAGAAGATCAGCTTCAAATTGCGACTAGAGATGTCGCCGCATAAAAATCTACGTTTTGGATAAGTGAACTCAGGCTGAAAATACAACTGGAAGCACTAACGCAGGAAAATCACTCGTTGTTGCCACAATTAAAGGTTTCAGATCGCGTTTAACAATGCATCGACACCTTGCAGATCTTTAAAGTACACATTAAATCTACGTGAGTGCACAACTGTACTGTAACTAACTTTGACAGCTGTAAATTGGATCTAGATCTGAGAGTGGAGGATGAAACCTGCAACTTTTGAAGGCTACAAATAGAGGAAAGAAGATGGAATAAATTATCAAGAGGTGGAGGAATTAAATACTGCAATTATTGTGTGTTTTTGAGATTTAAGCTGGGAAAACGGTGAGCTGATGGAGAAAAAGAGCAACCGCTTCTTACGAGAAGTGCTTGATGCAAAACAAGATGAGCGATTGAGGAATAGTCCTAGTAGTTTAGAGATAGTAAGCTTCGATTGTATTCGTTGACCCCTCTTTTATGCTAATGAATTTTAATGACATTTGAATGAATACGAGAGTATCTTTCATTATTAGAGTGCTTTGATTCTTATTTAATGTTTTTCATCTGTTTATTTTTTTATCTAACTGCATCAAACACGAGAGTGCATTTGTAGTCTACCAATATCGAGAGATACGGTGACAAGTTAGGTTAACAAGCAAGACAACGAGAGTTGCTTAGGATTAGAAGAGATTCTAGTCACTTGTTCTTGAGTGCACAATGTTGCTCACACTGAGAGGTGGGGTGATTGTGGGTACTTGAGTCTTGATTAAATGGAGGACTGTTATTGGTAAGATTTCATTGGAGCTCTATTGCTGTGAAAATTCGTTTATACAATACCTTGTCGACGCATCCAGTGTTGCGACTTAGCGAAATTAGTGATCCATTTCAATCCTTACACTTGATCAAACCTTTACTTTTATGCATTTAAATTCTTAAAACTTCCACAACACTTTGGTTTACTTTCAATTGCTTTGACAATTAACCTTGTTTGCATTAACAATACTAACTATTTTAGTGTGCAGATTTGACTTAATTTCACTGACAACTTTACTCACATTATCTTTTCAGATTGATTTAATTGAACTGACATCTTTACTCACGTTAACTTTAATCTTAGTATTAGTTGCTTTGACATTTGAACATCAAGAACCCATTCCTCATGGGATCGATAACCGATAGAATTAGTCTATCAACTATATTTACTTCGACGTGTGTCCACTTGCACAACTGTTATGACGTTACAACGCGATCAAGTTTTGGCATCGTTACCGGGGAATGGCGTTTGTTTGATGTTTACTATTGTAGTAGTAATTCTTTCTTACGTAACCTTTTTATTTTTACTAATCTGTTTAACTTCCTTTTATTGATTTTCTTTTATTTCTTTAGAAGTTGCATGTCCACAAGGAGAAATCCGAAGGATATTATAAACTTTGACCCAGAACTCGAGAGAACACTTAGAAGGAGGAAGCAAGAACAAAAGAAAATGACTGGTAACAATGACAACAACAATAACAACCTACCACCATTGCTGCCACAAAATGGAGTTCCTCCAATACAGCCACAAATAATCTATAATATATCATTGCCACCTCCAAAAGTTGAACAAGTGCAAAATAGGACAATAAGAGATTTTGTTGTGCCTATACTTGATGATTTAATACCAGGGGTTGTACGACCAGCTATACAAGCTGAAAATTTTAAGCTAAAACCGATTATGTTTCAGATGCTTAATTCAAATTGGCAATATTCTTGTTTACCTCGTGAAGACGAAAGAGAACATTTAAAATCATTTTTGCTTATTGTGCATCCTTTAGTTAACATGGTGTCCCTGATGATGCCTTGAAAATGCAATTATTTCCTCATATGTTACAGGGTAAAGTGAGAACATGGTTCTTGGGATTGCCAGCTGGATCCATTACTTCTTGGAATGTGCTAGCAACGCAATTTGTTTTTCCATTCAATCCGTCGAAAATGAACGCAAGGTTACTAAATGACATTACATCATATCATCAGCTGGATGATGAGAACTTACATACAAAATGGGAGCATTACAAGACATTTCTTCGACGTTGCCTAATGCATGGTATTCAGTAGGAGACTCAGATAGAGATCTTTTATAATGGATTGAATGCTCAGACAAGGAATCTTGTCAACGCTTCTACTAACAGTCCTTTTTTGGATTGTACCTACGCTGAAGTTCTAAGAATTATAGAGATAATTGCACAGAACGATTATCAGTATCCAATCTCTCGTTCTGCACCAGTAAAGACTAACCTTAGTGTTCTTGAATTAGATTCTATTTTTACTTTGAGTGTGCAGCTATCTTCATTGGCCAATATCATAAAGAATATGAAGGGGACAAGTGATGTTGCCCCTATTCAAGTGGCTCAACAAATGGATGCGCCGATATATTCCTGTGAGATTTGCTGGGACAACCATAGTTACAAGGATTGTCCATAACATGCTAAAAATGCTTTCTATGTTAATAACATTAGAGGGAATTCATATAGTAACTCATACAACAACAAAACTCAACAACCTTGGGGGAATCAAAATGATTCCACATTTAGATATGAAAATTCCTCAATTCAAGGGAATTATAAACAAGGGAGTTACCACAACAATCAACAGCAGAATTTTAATCAGAATTCGTAGGTACATTAGCATCCTGATCAATTGCAGGTACATAGCTAGATGCAACCATAAACACGATTGCAACCATAACAGAATGCACTGCCACATATGTAAGGATAGCTCCAGCAATCACATCAGCAGTTTTCTCAACAAAGGTCAGACCTTATGTCTGTTCTTGAGGCGCTAATGCGAGAGCATATCACTTGTACTTAAGTAATAGTGCAAGGCAATTCTTCTTCTATTCGAGCGGTAGAAGCTCAGCTAGGACAGTTAGCTTCTAATCTTAGTACAAGATCACCAGGTGCCTAATAATAGATATGATGTGAAATTCTTTAGGTTTTGGTAAATTACAATTAAATCCTAATTAAATGATGATTAACTAATTAGTTTATTTTTTAGTGTGATTGAGAATGGTGGTTTCGAGGCCACAACTTCATTGTGTCAGACCGTAAATATTAATTATTTAATATTTGCGAGATCATTAGGGTCTTATTAAAATTTGGTTATGAAATTTTAACGTTTAGATAGTTAATTAAGTGAAAAGGATTAAATCGTAAAAGGTGCAAAAGTTGAATTCTATGAATCAAAGACATTAGATGCTAATTGAAAGGTAAGTTAAGGTACTTAATGGTAAATATACAATTTGAAGTTGAAGTGGACGATTCTGGCATGTTTAATTGCATGAAAATTGACTTAACTTTAAGGGTAAAATTGTAAATAAACAATTATGATTAAAACAAAAGAATAAAAGAATAATATCATCTTCCTTACCAAGCCATTTTCCACGAAAGTTGAAGGAAAAACTATTATTTGAGAACTTAAGGTTCGGCCAAGCTAGGGTTCTTTAAATAGGTAGGTAAATCTTAACGGTTTTTAGTAATTTTTATGTTTTTGAGTACGTATTAGCTTAATCTAGCAACTCAAGAACTAATTTGTGATTCTGTCAAATGTTATAATTTTTTCCATGGATGAATAAGCTTGTTCTTGAAAGTTTATGGAAGATTTATAAGTTAGGTTGTTAGATTTGATGATTTTGTAAAGTAATTTTTATGTTAAAGGAAGAAATTTGTAAGGACTTATGGTGAAATATTGAAAAAAGTGAGTTGTAGGACATTCCACAAGTTGGAAATTTAAAATAAAATGGTTTATTTGTAAGTTTTGAGCTAAAGGACTAACTTGAATAAAAGTGAAAAGTTAAGGGCAATTTTGTAAAAATACCAAAAATGTTTAATTGCATCAAATGATTAAAAATTTATGTTGATTTAAATAATTGAGTGAAATTATTCAAATAGATCAAGATCGTGTCACCGATCTGGAGAAGGAAAAACTACGAATTTGTCCTTGGAGTTCACTTTAACTGCAATTTCGTTCGATAAGTTCGTATTGTTAAATTCCAATTTAAATTGCATAGTATTGTACTTATATACAACTGTTATGAAATTGAGATGGTGTTGGAAACGTGAAAGACGAGAATGAAGAAATGGGAGAGCTAGCAAGCCTTGAGTCGTAAATACAAAAAGGTCCGATGACTTTGGGTCATTGTGAGTATTAAATGATAAATGAATACTATTATGGATTAGAGGTCCAATTACTTTGTGTCATCGTGAGTATTAAATGAGAAATGAATCTTATTACGAATTAAAGGTCTGATGGCTTTGTGTCATCATGAGTATTAAATGAGAAATGAATCCTATTACGGATTAAAGGTCCGATGACTTTGTGTCATCGTGAGTATTAAATGTAGAATGAATCCTATTACAGATTAAAGGTCCGATAACTTTGTGTCATCATGAGTATTAAATGTAGAATGAATCCGAGAATGATATACAGTTGGTTTGGTTCATTTGATTAGAAATTTTACAACACTTGATATTTAGTAAACTTAGTTAACTTTACGAACTTGCTAAGCTATGAAAGCTTACTATGAAATTGTTGTTGTTTCGTAGATTCTATTTTGCTGCTTGAAGATTGGATCATCTTGAAGAAATCACACTATCTTGGGGGCTTGTTCGGTAATCTTTAAATCACTTGGTTATATGGCGTGTACTAGGATGTTAAATTGGTGTTTGGCTCAAGTTTGTCAAGTTTGAGTAAAGAGGTTGAAGAATACATTTTGAATGATTGTAAAATGCTTGCTTGGTTTGAATCTTGTTATGCCTGATGAATGAACATGAAGTCTATTCACTTGAATTAATGTTTACAAATGATTTGGCAAGAAAATAAGTAAGAAATTGCTTTTTTTTTTATGTAAGTTTGTAGGTAAAGTGGCTAGCTTAAGTTAGGTACATGTTGAATGAATTTTATGGAAAATTTGCATGTTATTGTTGACATTTCGAAGGTTCACATGGTCTAATACACGGGCCAATATACGAGCGTGTGCCTTGGGAAATAGGTGCAGAGGAACACACAGGCTAACACACTGTGGCCCTATTTCGAGCAGACGCAACCCAGCAAACGGTTTCACACATGGGTGTGTGGGAATTTCGCATGATCACACAGCTTGTCACACGGTCTGGGGCACGACCATGTGACCCCTGTATCACTGACTTTCAATGTTTCGAAAAAATGTCCTCTGATTTACAATCAAGTCCTTATGAACTGAGTTGATGAACAAAGTACGAATGATGAATTATAAATGTGTGTGTATATATATATATATATATATTAAATCAAGAATGATGTAGGATTAAGATATGAATATGTAATAATTTTGAGACATTAATGAATGTGACCCCGGAATCCTAACCGGCAACAGTATTGGGTTTGGGTGTTGTAATTACATGGTGGTGTAAGAAAGATTAATGTAGCTTGGTTGATAGTTGTGGTATTCTGATTTGGTATAGAATAAAGATGTTATGATAATTGATATGAGTATTGTCTCTCTCTTGTCTAGTTAGTAATGGAAGTTGTGTTTGAGACACAGGGTTATGTGATTCTATGTTCTTGTATGAATATACTTTATCTATGATTGGTTGAAGTGTTGTAAATGAATGTGTATTATTAAATGGAGTTAGTATTATTAATTGCAAGATTGTAATTGTATAAATTGTGATTGATTTGTATGTAATAAAAAAAGACTCGTAAAGTTTTGTAAACCTTGAGACCCTAGACCAGAGATGGTTACGATTTTTGGGTGTTACAAGGACACTTATTATTTCTAAAGCAATTGATCCACCAATAATCGATGTTTCAAATCTTAGTGTGTTTTTAATAGGCCTAAGGCTCCACGTAAGGCTAAGGTGTAGGACACAGTTATGAAGGTTTAGTTTGGATACCAAACCGAAAGGAAAAAAAAGCAACGGATCATAGCTCCCTTTTTCGTCGGAGAGACCTTCGGGAGGCAAATGAAGATATTCGCCAAACTCTTTGAGAGTTAGGCAAATTGGTCTGCCCATTAAATATGTGGAGATGGCGATTATGGTTTCTTCGGTTTCATCATGTTCGAGTGTTGCGTTTGAAAAGAAAGCTCGAACAAAATTTAAAAAAAAGTTGGCGAAGAAATGTTTAAAAATTCCATCCATCCTGAATTTTGTAAAATAGGGATATAAGAAAAGCTGATAGCATCCAACATGGCTATATCAACCTTCCTAGCCTCCTATACACGTTTTGAGGCAAAGTTTGTGTTAAAACGATGATCTGAATGAGCATGTTGAAAAAATTCATTAAACGAGGGTTCAAAGTTACTAGATGTAGAGATGCTAGTCCTAAAACGTTTCTTAGGAGCCATGTGTACTATCTAAGAGCTTAGAAAGCAATAAAACTAGGAAAAATCTCTTTGAGTAATTTTAATAAACACTTGGTAGGCTAGGGTTTTAGTTAAAAATTTTAAGAAAAACCTTAAAAATCGATAACCACTTGCAATAAAGCAACATTTATATGGTTCAAAACAAACCAATAAACCATTAAAATGCACTATTTCAACCTACATTGTACAAAATCAATAAGTTAAAAATTAGGATTTTTACCTCAAAAGTGATGAAATAGACACAAATCTCAAGCAATGTTGAGCAAATCCTGTTGAGATTATTTTGAAGGTGTTCAAAAAGCCAAGATTTGGTGAAGAAAGAAAAAATTTTGATAGATTTTTTAGAGAGTTAAGATGGTTTTTTGGAGAAAAAAGGGAATTTTTAGGGTTTATAAAACTATTTTTGAAACATAGCAATAGCAGTGTCCTTATAAAGCCCGTGGTATTGGTATTTTTTCATGAGAATCGATATTTTTACAAAAGTATCGATAATATTAAATCAATAGCTATAACGATTTGCAGTTCTGTTTTCCAAGTGCAGTGAAATTACATAAACTATATTTTTAAGCATTATTATTTTCTAAGTGTCCTAAAATAGCTCCAAAATTATTCCTAATGATTTAAAATGTATTAATAAGACTAAGATGCATGAAGATGCATGAAATGCATGAAATAAATAATTAATTAATTAAGTAAAATGAAAGGTGGCTAATTTTATATATATATGGAAGCAACAAAATAGAAGTCATGCTAAATGAAATAGATCAAACAATCATATGAAGCTCCCCCTATCTTTTGCATATAAAAGCCAAGAAAATCAATAAATAAGGAAGCTATGTATAGGGTTCTCAGATCCTTATGGTTTACAACGGAGCCAAATAGCTTTGTGGAATTGGAAGATGGAGTTTTCCTGGTTAAATTCGGTAGGGTGGACGATCGAGAGAAAATTCTGGGTATGGTGCCTTCGCTCTTTGATCAATGTTTTCTATCCATGGTGCCTTTCGAAAAAGATAATAGCCCATCAAAATATAACTTCGTTCAAGTTCCTTACTGGATTAGGATCTACAATGTCCCGTTAGAATGCATGGAAAGAAATGTCACTTTGGAATTGGGTGGAGCCATTAGAGAGGTTTTGGCCATTGATTGGAGAGACTGTAAAGGATGTTGGACTAAGTATATGAGTGTTCGCATCAAGCTGGACACATCTAGGCCACTGAGGAGAGTGATTTACGTGGTGAATAGGGAAGGAAAAGAAATTATATGTGGCATTAAATATAAGCGATTACCTTCCTTTTGTTATATCTGTGGGCGTATTAGTCATAATACCCAGCATTGTGGGCAGTACACTTAGGGAATGAGTATAGATGATTTTTAATTTGGGGGTTGGTTGCGTGCTAAAATTTCTAAAGGCCCTCAAGGATCAGGAAGATAGAGTAGTGGCATTGAAAACTTATAAGGAAACACTCAGGAGAAAGTAAAGGAGGGAGGACTCAGACAGCATTAAAATTGGAGGAGATATGATGATACAATTGAGCAAACGAAAGAAGAATCAGCTGACTAAGGAAAAATCTGATTTGTGCTCTCCCTCGGGATTAAAAATGAGTAAGTTGATCCAAGATAAAGAGGGAAAGTAGAGTGCAAAAAGGAAAAAAGGAAATGGTCTTATGGATGGATATGAGTGCAGCCCTTTACATTCAGTTCGGATAAAAATTATGGAAGGATATTCCCCTTTCGAGGTGGCGGCTGGCGAACAGCCTCACCGAGAGCCGTGAAAACGTTTTGCTAGAACTATCGCGGGCTCGGTAACCCCGCGACAGTTAGAAAATTAAAGTAAATCCTTATTGCTTCTAACCCTAATATCATCTTCCTTTTTGAAACAAAGTTATGTGCTAATGAATTTGACAATATTCGTAGGAGATGCAGGCTTGACGATTGTTTTGTTGTGGACTCTGTTGGTCGTAAAGGTGGGCTAGCTTTAATGTGGAAGGAGGACGTCAACATTCAGAGCCAAAGTTTCTCTATCAATCATATGGATGCCTTGGTTTTTTTGAAGGGTTTTGACCAGGTTAGATTCTCGAGATTTTATGACTGTCTTGAGGTAAGCCAATGACACCTTTCGTGGGAAGTGCTAAAAAATTTTAGCAGGACCGTTAAAGAAGATTGGATCATCGGTGGTGATTTTAATGAGGTGATGGACGAGAATGAGAAAAGCAGGAGTAGGAGGAAGTCGAAGGAGGTCATGGATGAATTTAGGGAGGTGGTCAACGGGCTTGCTTTGGTTGATATAAAACCTAACAAGAGGTGGTTTACCTGGAGCAATAATAGGAGAGGGGGTAGCCTGGTCAAAGAGCGTCTTGATAGATATTTGGTTTCTACTAGCTGGATAGGGAAGGTGCCTTTTTTGTTTACCACTGTCCTTCGTCAAGCTAGCTCTAACCATGACGTGATTATTTTGGAGATCATGGGGAGAAGATTGAGGGAAGGGAGAGTTCACCCTAAGCTTTCTTTTCATTTTGAGGAATGTTGGGCGCATGATAGAGATGCAAAAGGGGTTATTAAAGATGCTTGGGATATTGGCTTTGGGAATGTGCTGGATAAGATTTGTATGAAGCAAGCTAAGTTGGGGACGTGGCAAAAGAATCAATATAAAACTAGCAAATGGTGGATAAGCCATTTGTATAATGCGGAGGAAATTTATTGGTCTCAAAGAACTCGTATTAAGGGGGCTTAGAGAGGGTGATAGAAATACAAAGTTCTTTCAAGTGCATGCTTCCCATAGACACAAAAAGAATCGGATTGAGAGGTAGCGTAATGAGGCAGGTGTTTAGATTTCGGATGAGAGTGGCTTATGTGATGTTATGATTAATTATTTCAAAGGTTTGTTCTCTATCGGTTGCAATGATAACTTTGGGAATATTATTGATAAATTTTTGAGGTGCATTACTTTTGAGATGAGGACATTTCTTGATAGCCCAGTGACTGACAAAGAAATTTTGGAAGCTTTTAATCAGATGGATCCGAGAAAAGCTCTCGGGATTGACTGCTTATCGAGCCTATTTTACAAAGAAAACTGAGAGGTGGTGAGTAAGGATGTGGTTCGATCTTATAGCGAGATTCTGAATAAAGAGGGTCGGGTGAATAAAATTAACGATACGGTGATTGTCCTTATACCTACGGTCCCCGAGCCTGAAGATATGACACAATTTAGTCCAATTAGCCTGTGTAGGATGATAAACAAGGACTTCATGGCCAAGCTCGACATGAGCAAGGCTTACGACCAGGTAAAATGGGATTTTCTCAAAACCATGCTTGATCATATGGGCTTTTCTCCTTGGTGGATTATGAGAGTTATGAATAGTGTTCGCTCAGTCAAATATGTGGTTAAATGTGACTCATGCCTCTCAGATGATTTTTGCTCGGAAAGGGGTTTGAGATAGGGATACCCTCTTTCACCTTACCTTTTTCTTTTTTGTATTGAAGCCTTATCTTGTATGCTTACCTATGCTTAAAGAGAAGGGGTAATGCAAGGTATTAGGGCTAATCAGAGCAGACCTCGTATAAACCATCGTTTCATTACTGATGATGCTTTTCTTTTTATTAGAAACAAACAAAATGATGTCAATTATTTTAAAGATATTTTGACTAAGTTTGAAGGAGCTTCGGGACAAAATATAAACTTCTCTAAATCGATGATATATTTTAGCTCGAATACTCCGAATGACCAACACATTCTTTTTTGTAATATTTTGGGTATGCGTATTATGGAATCCATGGATAATTATTTAGGGACCCCATTGCTTATTGGAAAGAATAAAACTAATACTTTTAGACAAATCATTGATAAAGTTTCTAACAGAATTAAGGGCTGGTCAAAATGTCTTTTATCTTTTGGGGGTAAGGAAGTGTTAATAAAAGCTATTTTAAAATCTATTCCTACACATTTACTTTCTATCTTCCTTATTCCCAGGGGTATTATTGATACTTTGGTGGCTAAGATCATAAGCTTTTAGTAGGAAAGCAAGAAGCAAGGGCGTGTTAGGCTATGCTGAAGTGGGAAAGGCTTTGTAGTTCTAAAGGTATGGGCGGGATGGGATTTCGTAACATGAGACTTTTCAACATTGCACTAATTGGTAGATAGGTTTGGAGGCTTCCAAACAACAAGGAGTCTTTTTGTTTTAAGGCCCTTAGTTCGAAATATTTCCATGAGGGGGATATCTTCAATGCCAAACACGTGGATAAACCCTCCTTTGCTTGGAACAGAATTCGGACGGTCGCTATGAAACTTAAGGACGATTTTAGGTGGCAGTTGGAGGATGGAAGTTAAATAAACACCTGTAAGGATAATTGGGGGTTTGAAGGGTTGAGTGAAGCCTCCTGGGTTAATCCTAATGTGGATGGGATCGCTTTTAGTGTTTGTGATTTATGGATTCCTAATACTCTTATATGGGATAAAGCTTGGGTCAGAAGCTTGTACGGGAAGGTTGTTGGGGATAGAATTTGTCAACTCCTTTTATCTTGTGATGAAATACAGGACTGGATCATTTGGTTTCATGCTAATAATGAATGCTCATCTACCAAAGATGGATATTCTTGGCTTATCTTGCGTAAAATGGGGTTAGGTCCTTATAGATTCTACTGAAAGCAGATTTGGAAATTACTCCTTCCCCCGAAGATTTGAGGCTAGGGCATGAGCTCTTACCTATTAATTTGAAAATTGCCTCGGTCAACGCTGAAGTTAGCAAACTTTCTCCTAGGTGCAAGTTGGCGGTGGAGACAACCATCCATGCTGTCTGCAACTGTTAGAAAGCCAAAGACATCCTAATTTTGGGTAACGTCGATGGTAGATTAATGGAGAAACCTTGGCATCTTTGTATCAATTGGCTTGAAGAAGCTATGCACTTTCTCGATAGGCAAGCTTTTGAAAGTCTTATTCTCCTCCTCTAGAATATATGGAATAGTAGGAATAATTTGATATTCAAAGGAAAGGATGAGGAAGCGAGGAATGTATGGGAAAATGCTAGAAAATTTTCTGTAGGATTTTAGGATCCATAACTTAGTTTATCCTCCTTTAGTTCCGAAGGTTAGCAACCCTGTTAAATGAAAAAAATCTCCTACGGAGGTTGTTAAAGGTTAACATTGACATTGCATGGGCTTGTGATTGGTGGATGCATGTGTTTCATTGAGAATCTATCTACGTGTAGCTGGGCAGAGGCTGAAGCGGTGAAGTTTGGAAGCTTATGGGTGCTAGATAGAGGTTTGAATGATGTTATAATTGAGAGTGATTGCGCCAATATAATAAACAGGTTGAACGGTAAGAAGGAGGATCTTACTACTCTTGGTTTCTTTATTTCCAAATTAAAAGATTTGGTGTCTCATTATCCTAATTTCAAATTTAACTAGAGTGCGAGGCCTAGTAACAAAGTTGTGAATTAGCTTAGTGATATAGCAACTAGAGATCGCTGTAATGTTACTTTCAATTTGGATTATCCTGGTGAAATCCATAAAATTGTTATTTGTGATTCGTTAATAATGAAAGGTAGCCTTTTGGCTTTTTGTTTAAAAAAAAGCTAAGAAAATCATGCTTACTAGCTTTTGCACAAAATTTGAATAATGTAAAAAAAATTTAACACATAGTCAAGGTAAGGTGGTCAAACCCAGTTCTCTCCTAAGTGTCCAAAATCTTTCTTTGTCTAAAGGATTTGTGAAAATATTAGCTAATTGACACATATTCTAGAACTATTTCTCCTTTTTGGACATGATCTCTAATGAAATGATGTCTAATTTCAATATGTTTAGTCTTAGAATGTTGGATGAAATTTTTAGTAAGACAAATAGCACTAGTACTATCAAACTTGATAGGAATTGTAGTTACATCAATTCCATAGTCCTTAAGTTGTTGTTTCATCCATGAAACTTGTGCACAACAACTACTGGTAGAAGTATATTCCGCTTCGATGGTGGACAATGCAACACTATTTTGTTTCTTTGAAAACCATGAAATTAGCATGTTCCTAGGAATTGACAAGTACTAGAGGTGATTTTCCTATCTAATTTACGACCTCCAAAATCCGCATCCGAGTAAGCATGCAAGCTAAAGTATGAATCTCTAGAATACCAAAGGCCTAAGTTTGAAGTGTCTCTAAGGTATCTAAAGATTCTAATTCCTTAGGACAAGATTGATACCTAGCACATAAGCATACACTAAACATAATGTCCAGTCTTCTTGAGGTAAGATAAAGCAAAGAACCAATCATTGAACTATATAATTTTAAATCAACACATTTACCTTTCTCATCTTATCAAATTTTGTAGAAGAGCTCACAGGGGTAGTTTGTGGTTTGAGATTATTCATCCCAAACTTCTTGAGCATTTCTATTGTGTACTTAGCTTGATTGATGAAGATGCCATCTTTTCTTTGCTTGATTTGGAGTCCCAAAAAGAAATTTAGTTTTCCTATCAAACTAATCTCAAATTCACCTTGCATTAGCTTAGAAAATTCTTGACAAAGAAGATCATTAGTAAAATCAAAAACTATATCATCAACATAATTTGAACTACTAATAAATCTTGGTCTTTTCTTTTAATCAAAAGTGTTGTGTCAACCTTCCCTTTACAAAAACATTTTTCAATAAGAAAATTTGACAATCTTTCATACCAAGCTCTAGGAACTTGTTTCAAATCATATAAAGCTTTTGACAGTTTAAAAACATGGTTTGGAAATTTTGGATCTTCAAAATTAGGTGGTTGTTCAACATATACTTCTTCATTTATAAAACCATTTAGAAAAGCACTTTTTACATCCATTTAATACAATTTGAAATGATTAAGGCATGCAAAAGCTAAAAGCATTCTAATGGCTTCCATCCTATCTACGGGAGCAATAAATCTAGCCTTGTTTCTCACTATGTTACCATTCTTATCTAACTTATTTCTAAACACCCATTTTATTCTTATAGTGGATTAATCACTAGTTCTATCAACTAGGGTCCATACTTTACTTCTCTCAAATTGATTTAACTCTTTTTGCATGGCAAAATTCAATATTCATCATTTAATGCTTCTTTGATATTTTTAGGCTCAATGCATGAGATAAATGCAACATAATTACAAGTATTTCTAATAAAAGATCTAGTAATTACCCCATTTGATGATACCAATGATTTGCCCATCCTTAACATATGAAAGTTCTCTTAGGTGGCTAGATTCTCTTTCAACATGAGTTGGTTCTTGAATTTCATCAATTTTTAGTTCTTGAACCAATTCATTTATGCCTTGATCTTCATGTGATGTTTGATTTTTCTCAAATTGATATATTTTTATATCATCAAAATTAATAGATTCCTTTCTAAAAGGAGAGTTAAATTCATAAAAAATGACATGTATAGATTCTTCTATAACAATGGTTCTTTTGTTAAAAATTCTATAAGCTTTAAAATTTAAATTAGTGGAATATCCAATGAAAATACCTTCATCACTTTTGGCATCAAATTTTCCTAAATTTTCATTTTTATTATTCAAAACAAAACATTTGTAACCAAAAGGATGAAAATAAATGACTTATGTTAGGCTTTCTTCCTTTAAAAAGTTCATAAGGAGTTTTCTTTAAAATAAACTTAATCATAGCTTTATTTATAATATAACAAGAAGAGTTTATGGCTTCCGCCCAAAATATCAGGGCAAATTATTTTCACATAACATGGTTCTAGCCAATTCCTCTAAGGTCCAATTTTTCCTCTCAACAACTCCATTTTGTTGAGGAGTTCTAGGGGCCGAAAAGTTGTGACTAATACCATGTTCATTACAAGAATTATTAAAACAAATGTTTTCAAATTCTTTTCCATGGTCACTTTTTACACTAGAATTTGAATATCCCACTTGATTTTGATTCATTTTACAAAAAGTAATAAATTTTTGTAAAGCTTCATCTTTGGAAAACAAAAAAAAAACTCATTTATATATAAAATAGTCATCAACAATAACAAATCCATAATGTTTACCTCTTAAACTCATAGTTCTAATAGGTCCAAAAAGGTCAATATGAATAAGTTGGATTACTCTAGATGTAGAAACTATATCTTTGGATTTAAAAGATGTCCTCCTATATTTACCTTTAACACATGCATCACATATTTTGTCAAAGTCAACAGAAAAGTTAGGCATGCCAAAAACAAGTTAATTTTTAGAAAGCTTTGAAATAACAATTATGTTTGCATGTCCTAATCTTCTATGCGATGGCCAACACATTTTTTCATTATTGGCCACAAAAAAAATATTAGAAGAAATGTCATCAAAATTTACCATAAAAATATTAGCCACTACTCTAACCCGGTCGCCTACCCTTCTGCGATGTGACTGGAGGTTTTACACTCTGGTCATCTTTTACCTCAGGTGCCATCGGGTAGTTTCGTACATAATGAACCACAACCCCACACCTGAAACATGTACCCCTCTTCACCACACACTCCCCAGAATGAAAATTTCCACAGTGCTCACATGCAGGGTTTGGTGCATTATAGACACTAGCTACACTATCCACAAGTCGATTCTAAAACCTTGATTCAGGTTGCCTAGATCTACTCCTACTCTGGAATCCAAATGATGCAACCATACGATTTTCATTTCCTCTAAATTTCTTCGATGATGGTATAGATAAAGTTCTAGAAGGATTTTTCTCACCAAATTCTCAAATGCTTCTTTCCCTCTGTCTTTTATGATTATAAATTTCTTCCATTTTCTAAGCATGATCAATTAAAATGAAGAACGATCGTAACTTTGAACTGCCAACTATCATTTTAATTTCATTATTCAACCCGTCTTCAAAATGAACACCCATGTATTCATCTGACGATACTATTTCCCGAGCATACTTACTGAGGTGTATGAACTTCCGTTCATACTTAGTGACTGACTTGTTCCCTTGCTTTAATTCTAGAAATTCCTTCTTCTTCTGATCTAGATACCTTTTGATATTACATTATTAAAGAAATACACCCAACACGTCATAAATTACCAATTAATTATAATCACAATTCAGCAAGGGCAAAATGGTCATTTTTAGGATTTTTGGAGACTTCTATCGGTACTTTTTGGACAAGTGTCTGTAATTTCAAGTTAGTAAACAGTTTATGAATAGTGTAGACTTTTACTGATACAAGTGATAGTTCTACCGATACAAGTGATATTTCTACCAATACAAGTCTAACGCTGTAACTTCTACTGTTACAAGTATCCCAACTACCGATACCTTAGTAAGCAGAACTACTGATACTTCTATGGATTCTACTGATACAATGCAAGTCAGAATATAACCTCTCTCCTACCCTGTATTTTTACCGATACATGCATGAAATCTATCGAAACAAGTATGCATAATGTCAAGAATCAAGCCAAAACACAAGCTTATCAACACATATCATTCATAAATTCAAAATGCATTAGGCCATTACAAAATTCATAGTTTCCAAGCCATTACATTTTACTTGTAAGTTTATATTCTAACTTGAACAACATACATTACTACATTCAATATTTCATCAAACATAACAAGATTATCACAATCTCGAATACATAAAGCAAAAGATATCATCATCCTAGTACATGCCATACAACCAAGTGATGTAAGAACTACCAAACGAGCTCCCGCGATAGTGTGACTTCGTGGAGATGATCCGATCTTCAAGCAGCAAGGCAAATCTACAAAACAACAATAACATCTTTGGTAAGCTTCATAGCTTAGTAAGTTTGAATGAGTTTAAAGAGTTACTAATCATACACATAAAGCAGTTATAATTCAATCGGGCGATCATGAACTGTTGCTTTCCCAAGCCATATTTACTATTTCAACTCTCTTATCTATAACTTTTTTGTTACCAGTACTCGATGTTGCTCACACGAGCTGTCGAGGACTTGTAACATATGCGGTACCCCAACTATCGGTATGGTGTCTGTCTGTAACTGTCCCCTAACGATACTGCTCATACGAGTTGTCGAGAATATGCATTTAAGCATAAATCCCAACCATCGTAGGTCCTATAATCCATTTAGGACTTACCTCTTTCCCGACTCACAATGTTGCTCACACGAGCTGTCGAGGACTCGCAACATATACGATACCCCAACCATTACGTCGGTTTCATTTCAACGGCTTAAAGCTTACTATCTCTTTCGTTTCATTTCTTCAAACCTTATTGAATCCAAAGTCTTCCATTTTTTAAACATAAATAAGATACCTACAATAAATAATTAGGTACAAAATTTACGTTACGAACTTATCGGACTAAATTGCAGTTGTGGTTAGACTCTAAGGACTATTCCACTGATTTCTCTTTTCCCGAGATCAGTGGCACGATCGTAGTCTACATTCACAAATTATTCAATTTCTCATATTAAATCACACAATTAGATCATTTAACACAATGTAGTCCTTTTGAGAAAATTTATGATTTTACCCCTAACATTTTACCTTTATTCAATTTAGTCCCTAAGCATAAAAAATACAAAATAACCCTTCTTTTACAAGGTCTATACTAACCAATATAAACATATATATTCACAAGTCCCTAAAATTCCAAATATTTCTCACAAAATGCACATAATTTCATCATTTTAACATTTTAGTCCTTAAACTCTAATTTCATCCAAAATCACTTTACAAAATCAATGGATCTATTCATCAAGCATACAAATCTATCCATAACTTTCAAGAATAAGCATCTTCAACAATGGCTAGTTTCATAACATTTAACAGATTCACAAATTGGTCCTTAGATAAGATAGATTAAGCTAATACGGACTCGAAAACATAAAAATTACTAAAAACGAGCAAGGTTTGCTTACCCAAATCAAGGTTTAAAGATTAAATGTAAAATCTTAATTTTTTTTCTCCTTTTTGCTGTGTGGGAGGAAGAAGATGGGTGAAAATGATGATTTTTCACTTAATTTTCCTTAATTTAATATATATACTAATGGTAATTTTATAATTTTTAAGACTTTCATTATTAAGCTTTAAGTAATCACTCTTAATCTTAATTAAACCTATTTACACTTAATATAAATCATCCTAATCCACCACTAATAGTCCTTTGGTTAATTTACTCATTTGGTCCTTCTAATAAACCATCTCTACTTTTACACTATTACATTTTAATCCTTTTTACTCAATTAACTATTTAAACGTTAAAATTTCCTTACCAAATTTTAACACGATGGTAACGAAGTCATAACGCTCTACTCAAGCAAGATCCAGTATAACACTATACCCGAGCTAGAAGTAGAATAATGCTCTACCCGAGCAAGATTCAGTATCATGCTCTACCTAAGCTAAAAGTAGAATAATGCTCTACCCGAGCAAGATTCAGAATGTCGCTCTATCCGAGCCTTTCATTTGGTCATTATCCAAGAATAACTCCAAGTTGAATATAATTGGCAATATTAAAATTTTAAAAATAATAGTATGAACTTACCGGACTAAATTGCAGTTATGACTAAACTCTAGGGGCTATTCTATAATCTTCCTTTTTTCGTGATCCACGGCTCGTTCTTGATCTATTACAATAAATTATTAAATTATTCAATTCAAATTAAAATTTAAGTCCTCTTATAGAGTTAAGTCATTTTTGGTATTTTAAAAAATTACCCCTAACATTTCACTTTTATTCAATTTAGTCTCTAAGCCTTAAACATGC
The DNA here is from genome assembly GCA_039519145.1 of Kokia cookei. NCBI lineage: Eukaryota > Viridiplantae > Streptophyta > Magnoliopsida > Malvales > Malvaceae > Kokia > Kokia cookei. Next base: position 24,034,188 of record CM076905.1, read on the forward strand.
AAAATACAGATTTTCCTTTTGAACCCATACTAGCTGGATGTTCAAAGACCTCTCTACACCCATTTCATGTAATTATTTCACATCAAGTACATCTATTTTTATTATTTTAACAATCTAGTCCTTAAACCTAAAATTATTAAAATAACACTTCCCAATATCATCAAATCCAACAACCAAACTCATAAAACTTTCATAAAATTTCAAGAACTAGCTCATTCTTCAGTGGAAACTTTTGTAACGTTTGATAGATTCACAAATTAGTCCTCAGGCTAGCTAGGTTAAGTTAATACAAACTCAAAAACATAAAAATTACTAAAAACGGGCAAGAATCCACTCACCAATCAAAGCTCAAAGCTTGGTCGAATATGCTCCCTTGTTTCTCTTAGGGTTTCGGTTTAGAAAGGTGAACAAGCAGAAGAAAATAATGAATTTTTAACCTTTGTTTTGTTTAAATTACTTAATTTATGTAATAACCTATTTATCCTTTTTAACCAAAAAGGAGGACAAAACCATCCACTCACCCACTAATGGTTTAATTACCATCCAAGTACTTACCTTACCTTTTAATTAGCTTCTCACACCTTTAATTAATAGAATCCAAATTTTACACTTTTTACGATTTAATCCTTTGCACTTAATTAACTATCTAAATGATAAATTTTCTTAGCCAAAGTTTAATATGACATTAATGACATCATAACTATTTAATATTTAATATTTATGATCTAACTCATTAGAGTTGTGGTCTCGAAACCACTGTTTTTTATACCATTAAAAATCGAGCTGTTACAACTTTCCCCCTTGGAAATTTCGTCCCGAAATTTCTTACTAGTAAACAGATTAAGGTATTGTGATCTCATTGAAGTTTCAGTTTCCCATTTATCTTCTACAAGTCCATGCCGATTCCATAAGACTTTTACCAATGGCACTGTCTTATTTCGTAACTCCTTCACCTCACAAGCTAGAATTCTAACTGCTTCTTCTGAATACGACAAATCCGGTTGTATCTCAACCTCACAAGGAGTGATCACATGTGAAGGATCTGATTTGTATCGCCTCAACATCGAAACGTGGAAGACACTATGAATTTTCTCAAGTTCCTAAGGTAAAGCTAACTCATATGCCATAGGACCTACTCTTTCAATAATCTCATACGGCCCAATAAATCGAGAAAACTCAACTTCCTTTTTCTGTCGAAACATAGCACCTTCTTCCAAGGTGAAACTTTTAAGAAGACTCGATCTCCAACTGTAAATTCTATATCTTTCCTCTTAAGATCTGCATAATACTTCTGACAGTCAGATCCCGCCTTTAAGTAATCGTGAACTATTCGAACCTTATCTTCTGTCTCATGTATCAAATCTGTACCAACCAGTTTAGATTCACTCAACTCCGACCAGTACAGTGGTGTTCTGCACTTCCTTCCGTAAAGAGCCTCAAATGGTGTCATTTTAATGTTAGACTGATAGTTATTATTGTGCGTAAATTTTACCAACAGCAGATATCTTTCCTAGCTGCGCTTAAACTCAAGTACACAGCACCGTAACATATCCTCTAAAATTTGTACCACCCGTTCGGACTGTCCATCTATCTACGAATGGTATACAGTGATGAAATTCAGTCGGGTCCCTAGAGCTTCATACAGTTTACCCCAAAATCTCAAAGTAAAATACGAATCCCTATTTGAAATAATAGATATTGACACCCCATGCAATCTCACAATCTCAGACACATACAGCTCCGTTAACTTTTCCAACGTGAAATCCACACGAACAGGAATGAAGTGAGCTAACTTAGTCAATCTGTCAACTATAACCCAGATCGAATCCATTTTCCTTGGAGTCACCGGGAGTCTCATAACAAAATCCATAGTAACTCATTCCTACTTCCATTCTAGAATAGTGATAGGTTGTAATAACCTTGACGGTACCTAATGCTCAGCTTTTACCTACTGACATACTAGACATTTAGTTACATACTTAGAGATCTCACGTTTCATACCCGACCACCAATACATTTTCTTCAGATCATTATACATTTTTGCACTTCCTGGATGAATGGAATAAGTACTACTATGAGTCCCTGTCAAAATATCTTGTCTTAAATCCAAATCATTAGGAACACATACCTTATTCTAAAAGAACATCATACCTTCAGTATCAACAGTTAATCCCGTAGTGGAATCATTTTGACTCTGTTCTTTCTTTGTTAAAAGCTTTGGATCATTCTTCTGTAAATCCCAAATCTTTTGTAAAAACAATGGTCTCAACCTGAGTTCAGCCATAACAAAATCATCACTATCCAAAGACAAATGTGCGTTTAACGCTTTCAATGCTAATAATGATTTTCGGCTTAAAGCGTTTGTAACCACATTAGCTTTTCTTGGATGATAATCAATCACAAGATCATATTCTTTCAGTAGTTTCAACCATCGTCACTGCCTCAAATTCATCTCCTTTGGAGTCATCAAATACCATAGGCTCTTATGATATGTAAATATGTGACATTTCTCACCGTAAAGATAGTAATGCCAAATCTTTAATGCAAAGACAATAGTAGGTAACGCTAGATCATGGGTCAGGTAATTCTTCTCATGCGGTTTTAATTGACAAGAAGCATAAGCTATCACTTTCCCGACTTGCATCAGTACACATCCCAACCCATTTAGTGACACATTGTTATATACCACAAATTCTTTCCCGGTCTCAGGCTGTGTTAATACTGGAGTTTCTGTTAACATTTTCTTTAACTGATCAAAACTTTGCTGGCACTTATCTGACCAGACAAACTAAACATTCTTCTGAAGTAACTTGGTCATCGGTAATGCTATTATAGAAAAATCTTTAACAAATCGACAGTAATAACCAGTGAATCCTAGGAAGCTGTGTACCTCAGAAACATTCTTTGGAACTTTCCAATTAATAATCGTAGAAACTTTGCCCGGATCAACTCGTATTCCTTCTAAAGAAACCACACGACCAAGAAACCTAACCTCTCGAATTTAAAACTCACATTTATTAAATTTTCCATACAGTTGCTTTCCCGCAAAATCTGCAACACCTCTCTCAAATGTTGAGTATGCTCTGTCTTTGACTTGGAATAGATTAGTATCTCATCAATAAACACCACTACGAATCTATCCAACTAAGGTTGAAAAACCCGATTCATCAAATCCATAAATGTTACCGGAGCATTAATTAACCTAAACGACACCACCAGAAATTCATAGTGCCCATACCGAGTCTGAAATATAGTCTTCGGCACATCACAATCTTTTACTTGCATCTGATAGTATCCCGACCTGAGATCTATTTTGGAAAATACGGTTGCACCTTTCAATTGATCAACCAACTTGTCAATACGAGACAACGGGTATTTATTCTTTACTGTAACTTTGTTCAGCTGCCGGTAATCTATACACAATCTCATAGAACCATCATTTTCTTCACAAACAACACTGGTGCACCCTAGGGTGATACATTTGGACAAATAAAACCTCTATCTAATAATTCTTATAGATGTGCCTTTAACTCTTTCAACTCAATCAGTGCCATTTTATACGATGGAATCGATATCGGTGTAGTGTCAGATACCAAATTTATAACAAATTTCACTTCTTTGATTGGAGGCAATCCTGGTAACTCTTCAGGAAACACATTTGTAAATTCATTCACAATCGGTATCTGATCTAATTCCATTCCCGAATCTCAAGTATTAAGTATATTGGTTAAAAATGCTTTACACCCCTTACGAACCATTTTCTGAGCAGAAATAGCTGAAATCACATTGGTAGAACTATTTAATCTGCCAGACTCAACTATAATCATTTCACCTATCAGGCATTTCAAATCAATCCGTCTTTGTCTATAGTTAACCACCACATCATGCTCAGGTAACCAATCCATACCCAAGATCACATCAAACTTGTGAAACGATAATAACATCAGATCAGCAGGAAGTTCACAGCCTTGAACTTTCAATGGACATTTATGATACACCAGATTAACTATGACAATATACCCAATGGGTTTGTAACTTGAACATCAAACTCAGTTGACTTAACACACTAGTTTTTATCAACTGCCAAAGCAATACATATATATGAATAAGTCGACCCTAAGTCAATCAAAGCACACATAATATCATAAAAAAGATAAAATGTACCAGTAAAAACATCAGATGCGGTAGCCTCCTACTTGGCTCGGATGGCATATGTCTGTGTAGGTGCTCGGGTCTCAAACCTATTCATGCCATCTTTAACATCGGCCCGATTATCAGCCATGCCATTACTCTGACTCGATTGCCTACCCTTCTGCGATATGACTAGGAGTTTTACACTTCGATCTTCCTTTACCTTAGGTGTCATTGGGCAGTTTCATATATAATGATCCACAACTCCACACCTAAAACATGTACCCTCTTCACCCCACACTCCACAGAATGAAATTTTCCACAGTGCTCACATGCAAGGTTCGATGCATTACGAACACTAGCTACACTATCTTTAGGTCGATTATAAAATCTTGATTCAGGTTGCCCAGATCTACTCCTACTCTGGAATCCAGATGATGTAGCCACACAATTTTCATTTCCTTTGAATTTCTTTGGGAGCAGCATAAAGAAAGTTCTGGTAGGATTTTTCTTACCAAATTTCCAAATTCTTCTTTCCCTTTGTCTTTTATGATTATAAATTTCTTCCATTTTCTGAGCACGTTTAGTTAAAACGATGAATGGTCGTAATTTTGAACCATCAACCATCAATTTGATTTCATCATTCAACCCGTCTTCAAAACAGACACATGTTTTTATCTGTCGGTATTATTTCTCGAGCATACTTACTGATGTGTACGAACTCCAGTTCATACTTAGCGACTAACTTGTTCCCCTGATTTAATTCTAAAAATTCCTTCTTCTTTCGATCCAGATGCCTTTTGTTGATGTACTTCTTTTTAAATTCGGTATGAAAGAATTCCCAATTTATTTTATTTTTAGGAATCACTGCTAACATTGTCATCCATCAACTATAGGTCTCATCTTTCAATAGTGATGCGACACACCTTAGATAATCTTCAGGAGGACAGGCTATTTCGTTCAGAACTCTCTGAGTATTCTCTAACCAGTACTCAGCTTTAGATGGATCATCTTCTGTACTACCTCGGAACTCTTTTGCCCTATACTTCCTTACTTTATTTGTCGGGACACAGTGCCTCTGCTCAATTATCGGAGGAGGAAGAGGCACAACAAGAGGTACCACCGGTGGTACAACAGGTTGTGTAGTAAGAGGTAGAGGTTTTGGAGCCATCGAATTGTTTCTCATAAATTCAGAAAACTATTGGTCTATCAAGCCAAATAACATATTTTTAGCTTCATTTTTAGTCATCGGCAGAATTGGCACACCGTGACTTGCACAAGAATTAGAAGTCGGAATATTACTGTTTACCTTAATTATTTTTCACCGTTCTGAATCAGACATCTTTAATTATCTGTAAAAACTAAGGTTAGACCGGATCTATCATAATCACACTATCACAAGTTTCTATGACATGTAATTCTAAACTTTAAACACATATATTCAGTCAAAGAATCGGCTAAACTGTGGCTCTGATACCACTAAATGTAACACCTAAAACTTGATAACATCGTCAGTTAAGGTTTTAAGGGCTTACAAACCCTTTACACCCGGAATAAAAACAATTTAAAACATTATTTCAAAAGTTATACTCAGCAAGATAGATTACAGTTCAACTAAATACTTTATTCTCTTTTACACATTCCAAATTAACAAGGACCTAATTGAATGGCAATTGAAACATCACACGAAAACATCAAATTTCTCAAAATAAGGGTCACACAGTTGTGCCCTAGACCGTGTGCCAGACCGTGTGCATACCCGAATTACCATCACATGATCGTGTCACAAATCGTGTGACAACCCGTGTGAGCATACGAAAATACCCCACACGTCCGTGTGTGAAATTGTGTGTTGGGTCGTGTGTCCATGCAAAATAGGGTCACACGGTCGTGTCCCAACCTATGTGTTGCCCGTGTGAGACCTACACCTTTTTACCCAGGGCACACGCCCGTGTGTTGGCTCGTGTTCTAACACTTATGTTGCCCGTGTGAGACTTGCACCTATTTACCCAAGGCATACGCTCATGTGCTGGCCCGTGTTCCAACTTGTGTGAACCTACGAAATTTCAAATAAATGTATATAACTTCTACAAACTAGCTATATATGCACATATCTTACAACCATTCATATTCTTATACATATCCAACTCAATTCAAACAACCAAACACATAGAAATGTCTTTTCATTCACATTCATTCACTTATATGATTTTAAGCACATTTCCTTTCTAAATACAAGCCAAACAAGTCACACTTAGCATTTAACATCATAATGAACTTCATTCTTCTCAAACTATCACTATCCATATAGTATAAACATATTCAAGCAATGCAAAATACATCATCCTAGTACATGTCATATAATCCAAGTGATACAAAATCTATCGAAGATGCTCCCAGGATAGTGTGATTTCTTCAAGATCATCCGATCTTCTAACAAGAAAATGAAATCTACAAAACAACAAACAAATGCACAGATAAGCTTACAAAGCTTAGTAAGTTCGAAAAGTTAGATAAATTTACCATAATAACTTGTGCCCTATATAGAATATAGTTTCATTCAAGTCCAGATACAGAATAACGCTCTTTTCGAGTCAAAAACAGTCTAACACTCTACCTGAGCCAAAATTAGGATAAGTTCTACCCGAGCAAGATTTAGAATGTCGCTCTATCCGAGCCTTCCATTTGGTCATTTGTCCAAGAATAACTCCAAGTTGAATATAATTGGCAATATTAAAATTTTAAAAATAATAGTACGAACTTATCGGACTAAATTGCAGCTATGACTAAACTCTAGGAGTTATTCTGTAATCTTCCCTTTTTCGTGATCCACGATTCGTTCTTGATCTATTACAATAAATCATTCAATTATCCAATTCAACTTAAAATTTAAGTCCTCTTATGCAGTTAAGTCATTTTCGATATTTTAAAAAATTACCCCTAACATTTCACTTTTATTCAATTTAGTCCCTAAGCCTTAAACATGCAAAATAACCATTTCTTTTTTATCCCATACCAACCAAATGTTCAAAGACCTCTCTACACCCCTTTCATGTAATTATTTCACATCAAGTACATGTATTTTTTTATTTTAACAATCTAGTCCTTAACCTTAGAATTATCAAAAAAACACTTCACAAAATCATCAAATCCAACAACCAAACTCATAAAAATTTCATAAACTTTCCAGAACTAGCTCATTCATCAATGGAAACTTTTGTAACATTTGATAGATTCACAAATTAGTCCTCGGGCTAGCTAGATTAAGCTAATATGGACTCAAAAATATAAACATTACTAAAAACGAGCGAGAATCCACTTACTAATCAAAGCTCAAAGCTTGGTCGAATATGCTCCCTTTTTTATCTTAGGGTTTTAGTTTAGGAAGGTGAAGAAGAAGAAAATAATGAATTTTTAACCTTTGTTTTGTTTAAATTACTTAATTTATGTGATTACTTATTTACCCTTTTTAATTCTCATGAAATTCTAACCAAAAAGGAGGTCAAAACCATCCACTCACCCACTAATGGTTTAATTACCATCCAAGTACTTACCTTACCTTTAATTTAGCTTATCATACCTTTAATTAATAGAACCCAACTTTTACACTTTTTACGATTTAATCCTTTTCACTTAATTAATTATCTAAACGATAAAATTTCTTAGCCAAAGTTTAATATGACATTAATGATATCATAAATATTTAATATTTAATATTTACGATCTAACTCGTTGGAGCTGTGGTCCTGAAACCATTGTTTCTAACACCGTTAAAAATCATGTTGTTATACTCAAACTTGGTGGTAAGCATTTGAATCTTTGATAGCTTGACTTTAAGAGTTTCTTCATAGAAGGGTTCAAGGATATTCCATGCTTTACAGGCTAAGATACACTTTAAAATCCTTTTTGAATTTTTATGGATTTACCCTACTGAAAATATCATTCAATGCTTTGAATTGAAATTCACTATTTTTTCTTCTTTGAAGGTCTAAGTAGTTTATATACCATCTTTTTCAATATAAAGAGGCTTATATCTGGTTAGAATTTGTCTTCTTGCTTTCTCATCGAGTTATTTGATGAAAACCCTAATTTGAGCTTTTTAATATGCATAACTAAAACCATTCAAGAATGGTGGATGTAGATTAAAACAAGCTATTGTGCATAGCAAGTCTCGTGTTGAACTTCATTCCTTCCATTACACAATTACCAAATACTTTAGGTGAGATGCTCTGATACCGATTAAAAATTTGAGTTGATAGTGAGATGTGGTAAGTTGTGTAGGCGCACATTTCAAAACATCAACTGGTAAAAGCAAAGATAATGAATGAATAAAAAAACCAAAATTTAATGCAATTAAAACTTAACTTAATTATACGAGTCTTACCTAGAAACAAATCTACTTTACTCTAATATATAATATATCATTTAAGCCTAATCTCCTTACAATATGTTACAGCCTCACATGTGTACAAATAAGTGAATTCATTCCTCAATCACTTTGCTTACTAAAGGTGGTAAATAAATCACTCAAAGGTGAGTAAAGAAGCACTTTAAAATTCATCTCAAAATAAATAGAATTATACACTCGATTAGTACCTCGAATCCCACATATTAGCTGCATATAAGCTATAAAAGCTATGCAATGAGATCAAGTTGCACAAAAGAAATAAAGTAACTATAAACTTTTTATCGTCTAATGAATTGATCTTCACCTTTTACCATTACCAACAAGTAAATAATCTATATATACTTGAGATAAATAAGGTGATAAAAGTTTTATCAACCAAAGATACCAATTATTCAAACTTTTATCACTTAAATTAAAGTATATGATGTATTTAAATATTAAGGGCATATCTACGGGAGGGCTAGCAAGGGCTCCAACCTCCCCTTAAAATAGAAATTTTTTCATTTAGATCTTTTGAAATTTTTAAAATTTTAAATTAGTAAATATAAAATTACACTTTTCCCCCTAAAAATGAGAAAAAAATTTATTTAATTTTTTAAAATTATAAAATAACAAACTATTCAAATGATGAAATTACAATTTTTACTATAATAAAATTTAAAATTTAATTTTAACCCCTAAAAATTTTCCCCCTTCACCCCTATTAAGGATGTCAACTATATTAACATGTAATTGGCAACCTATGGTAGGGGTGAGCGTTTGATCAAATTGAATGAAAAAATTTTGAGTTAATCGAGTTGACGAATCCTATTTTATCATCCTAACTCGATTTGAAAATTTTTCAAATCGAGTCAAATGTGATGAAATTTGAATCGAATCGAATATATTTGTTCGAGTTAAATTTTAAAAAAAAACTTTGGATCCTTACCATTGTCACCCATTATAATCAAAATTGTTATTAACTTTCATCACCTCATAATTTATTTATTAATATTTTATATATGATTAGCTTTTTTACTTGCTTTAATTATCTTCTAATTATTGTCAGTATGTATTTTGAAATTAAAAAAATATATTAAATGTAAAATTATGATTTTTTTAATAAACGTTATTTTAAAGATAAAATGTAAAATTGATACCTACATAAAATTTTAATACGAATATTTTATGACATCATTAATAATTCAATTTTAATATAAATATTCAATATGATTAAACAATTCAATAATATAAATAGTACAAAATGTGAATTTTAATTTGATAAATAAAATTATTATTATTTAGGTTTAGTGATTTTTTTGGATGATTTTAATTTTTTATTTGGGGTAAAAGATAAGAAGAAAAAGTTTAAGGGAAAAATAAAAAGTTTTGAAAGGTTTTGAGAGTAAAATTTTGAAGAAAAGTAAGTAAGAGAGTAAAATTTTGAAGGAAAATAAAAAGAGAAAGTAAAATTTGGAGGGAAAATATTCAAAAAAATTTGGAGGGAGAATGAGTTTAGGATAGATGGAGGGTTGGATGAGAGAAAAGTAAAAGTTTTAGGTGGAAAGTGAGAAAAAGTAAATTTTTTTAGGGAAAATAAAGAGTTTTGAGGGTTTTGGGAGAAAATAGATGGGGAGTAAAATTTTGAAGGAAAAACATTAAAAAAAAATAGAGGGGAATGACTTTGGGGTAGATGGGGAGAAATGAGAGGAGAGTAAAAGTTTTGGGGAAAAGTGAAAAAGAATAAAAGTCTTGGGGAAAAGTAAAAAGGTTTGGAGTTTGGGATAAAAATGTAAAATATTATAGTTTAATATTTGGTTTATTTAAATTATTCGAATTATTCAAATTTGAAAACTCAACTAGATTTGAACTCGGAATTCGAAAAAAAATCGAGTTGACTCTAATAATTCAATTAACTCGAATAATTCAATTAACTCGAATAATTCTATTCGTTTAACTCGAAATTCGAATTTTTTTTCGATTTTCTTGAATCAAATCGAATTTCATTTTCACATGCATTGAAAATTTAGAGTTAGATTTTGTTTACCTTAGAATAGAAGGACAAAATAGGTAACTTAATTACATCTCAGCTCCCGCGCCACCCAAACCACATTCAATAATCAAAGCCCACCTACAAATACAAACTAACCTTATCCCTCTATGCAGGTGGCGCGCTATTCCATAACGGCTTTTCTCCGCCGCAACAACCACCGCAATTCCCAAAACACCCTCTCATCCCCAGCCCCATGAAACACCTGTGAACTTAGAATGCAAACCTCGATATTTAATGATCTGACCTGGGCCAAATCCCCAGTGACATCATTAGCTCCACCATTTCACACTTTCCCTTCTCTACTAATCATTGCACCCAGAAGAAAGCTTAAATATAATAATAATTTCAAGGGAAGAACCATAAAGGAGGGGAATTATCATCGAAGCCGAAGCGGGAGTCGCGGTGGTATATATAGAGCCATGCCTTGTTCTTCAATAGTGACTACTGATAATACTTGTGGTGATGTTGGTAGCGGGGGTGAAGAGAACGGGCGTTTTCGCAAATTTAAACTAAATCATTCCACATTCTTAGCCTCTCTGATGCCGAAGAAGGAGATTGGCGCCGATCGCTTCATTGAAGCTCATCCTTTTTACGACGGTCGTGGTGCCCTCATCGCGATCTTTGGTACTTTTTTGACATTGTTATTTAAAAAGGGGGGGGGGGGGATGAATAGAAAAGAAAGCAATATTTCGATTTTTTTTTTCATTTAATTAAACTTTTTTTTTCAAAGATTCTGGTGTTGATCCGGCTGCCGCTGGTTTGCAACTAACTTCAGATGGGAAGCCAAAGATCTTAGATGTTATTGACTGGTACCTACTCCTTAGCCTGATGCACTATCTGACCGCTAAATTGGTTCTTTTAATTTTTTTTTTTAATTATTTTCTCAAGTTACTTGAGAAGTACTTGTTTATTTATTTTTTTAGTACTGGGAGTGGAGATGTTGATACCTCAAAAGTGGTCAAGGCTGATGGAGACGGTCGAATTCGCGGGGCTTCTGGTTGTATTATTGCGCTTCTTTTCATTTTTCATGGTCATAGGATTTCGAATTCCTAATTTCCTTGCCTTAAATGGTAGAAACATTGTGGGTTTTTTTTCTTGTTCCTCAAGGCTTCTTCGATGTTGCCTTCAACTGGTAGCTAAAACTTTACCTGGATTAAATGATAAGTAATTGGCTATTTCTGTAATATGGTTTCGACTGATTAATTGTCTCCATTTTCGTGTAGTTCTTGGACATTTCCGTTCTTTCTATAACTTTCACTTTGTTAAGAAAATGTATGAATCTTCAAATGTATGGGGAATAGTATTTAACTTCTTGATAATGTTCTGTGTTGTTCTTTTTTGCCCCTCCTATATTTTCCTTGTAGACCCATCAGCATCTATTTTAATTCTGAGTTGATTTCTATTTTTCTAATCCCATCTTCTATATTTTGTTACAAAATAAATTATAGGGGCTTCACTGGTTGTCAGTTCTTCATGGAAAAACCCTTCTGGCGAGTGGCATGTGGGCTATAAATTGGTTTATGAGCTCTTTACAAACTCTTTAACTTCACGTCTAAAGGTAAGAAATATTTTCTGTTTAATCCATTAAAAATCTTCAACTTTTGATATTGACCCCTGTTAAATGAACCGAAGGCAAACTATTTTATGGTGATTCACTTTATTATTAACAATACAGAAACAAAGGAAGAAAAAATGGGATGAAAAAAATCAGGAGGAGATTGCAAAGGCTGTAATGCATCTTGATGAGTTCGAGCAGGTTGTTGAAAATTCTATTTGGTGACCTTTTATTGTATGATCATAGGCATAGATTTTCACTGTATAATTTCTTTAATAAACATAGTATAATTGCTAATTATTAATATATCTTTTCAATTTATTTGTGCATCCATTATATGAAAGTAAAACGAGTTCTTCAATTTTATTTATACTAATGTTCCTTTAGCTAACAACAAAAAGATTACATGCTTGTATACTTTTTTCATTCGTTTTGGTGACAAGTGGCATGCATTTTAGCCTTCTTTTAATGTGCTTAGTGCATTACTTATGCATATGCTTCAAAATATGATGTTTTTTCCATGATAAAAAAAATTCTATTGGGACAAATGGAAAAGCCCCATGCTTTTTTATGGTTTCTGTGTTACTGATAGCATTCTAGCTGCTGTTAGTCTGATAAAATCATACTTGTGCAGCATTCATTTTATTGATATTACTGTGTATAATATGTTATATGTTCATTTATAGGAACATACGAAGGTGGAGGATCCAAAATTGAAAAGGGTTCGCGGTGATCTCCAGAATAGAATAGACATCTTAAGAAATCAGGCTGATGTAAGTCCTAAGGATTTTATTGAATTACCTTTTTTAATCTAAGTTTTTATTACTCTGAGCTTTCTACTTGTTCATGTGTTAGACCTATGATGACAAAGGACCTGTTATAGATGCTGTTGTATGGCATGATGGAGAAGTATGGAGGGTTGCTCTTGATACACAAAGTCTTGAGGATGATACTAAATCTGGGAAACTGGCTGATTTTGTGCCCTTAACTAATTACAGGTCTGCATGTTTGTCATTTATTATCACCCTGTTAACTAATCTTTCTTGGACATATATACAAAGGCAACAAAATTGTTTATTAATGACGGATGAATGTTAAATATTAATGCAGTACCACATTAAATTTGGTTTTGGATGTTTGGCATGCGACATTCTATTTGAATATTGTTTCTTATTGTTAAGAAGTTCTCATAACAATAATTTTTGTCATTGATTTTCTGCCCTGAGTTTATGTAACAAATGTCCTGGAATTGTTAGCTAAGTCTGCTGAATCCTTGCAGGATTGAACGAAAATATGGCGTTTTTAGCAAATTTGATGCTTGTACATTTGTTGTTAATGTGTATGATGAGGGAAATATCTTAAGTATTGTTACAGATAGCTCTCCTCATGGTACTCATGTTGCTGGTATTGCTGCTGCTTTCCACCCGCAGGTATTGCTATTTAAGCTTAATTAATCAGTTTGTGGCATTTTCCTCTTTGAAGTTGGAATAAAATTTGTCTCTGACTTGCATCATGGTTGACAGGAGCCCTTGTTAAATGGTGTTGCACCTGGAGCACAGTTAATTTCATGTAAAATTGGAGACTCACGTTTGGGTTCGATGGAGACAGGAACTGGCTTGACACGGGCACTAATAGCTGCTGTGGAGGTGGGTCAATGTGCATTTTTTTCTCCAATGATTATTAACTTCTGTGTTGCTGTCATCCTTAAGTATTTATCCTCTTATGTGCTTGCATAAATATCACCTTCTTACACATATCCAGATCATGTTCGTTATAAACTCAGAACAGATGCATTTATCTTTTTGATGTATTTCTGCATTTAGTGTCGATGGGTAACTAGCATGTTGTTGCAGGTACTGCAAAATGATAACAGGTTATCATTTTGTGGGTCAGTGTATCATATCTTTGGACTTCAATATGTTGCATTTTCATAATATAACCATATGGCTTTTCTACCTCCTTTTCCTTTGACAGCATAAATGTGATCTGATCAACATGAGCTATGGAGAACCTACATTATTACCAGACTATGGGCGCTTTGTCGATCTTGTTAATGAAGTAACAATTCTGGACCTTTCCCTATAGGCATAAATCTATTATGTAGGTTGCCTCCTGAATTTTCATCTCTCTAATATGCTAAGAGTTTCAACTTTGGGTTTAATTTAGGTGGTGAATGAACACCGCCTTATATTTGTGAGTAGTGCTGGTAATAGTGGGCCAGCATTGAGCACTGTTCGTGCTCCGGGTGGTACCTCTTCAAGCATCATAGGAGTTGGCGCTTATGTCTCTCCTGCAATGGCTGCTGGTGCACATTCTGTAGTTGAACCTCCAGCTGAAGGGCTTGAGTACACTTGGTTAGTTACTTCAAATTTTCAGTGTTTGGCCTTGAAACATGATGTACCAGTCTTCCACTTGTAGATCATTGTCCTTGTTTGCATCCAACTCATTGAAGGATTGGTCACAATGGATGCAGGTCCAGTCGAGGACCTACAGCTGATGGAGATCTTGGAGTCTGTATAAGTGCTCCCGGAGGGGCTGTTGCCCCTGTTCCTACTTGGACTCTCCAAGGGCGAATGCTCATGAATGGAACATCAATGGCCTCTCCATCTGCTTGCGGGGGAATTGCGTTGCTTATTAGTGCCATGAAGGTCTTCCTATGAATTTTTCAAATTTTTTTAGTTTTTGATTGTTCCTTTCCCTTTTCATTTTGCCTTCACATGTTGGTGCTATTCTGTGTGCATCTAAAGGTAGATAATTTAATGTTGCCTGCAGGCAGAGGGAATTACTGTAAGCCCATACAGTGTAAGGAAAGCTCTTGAGAATACATCTATTCCTGTAGGTGGTTTGCCGGAAGATAAACTAACCACTGGACAAGGGCTTATGCAAGTTGACAAGTAAGAAATTTGCCCCTATCCTTGGCTTCCTTTTTGTATTTATTTTATATTTGAATCTCATCTTGACCCTTATGTCTGGCAGAGCATATGAATATATACAGAAGTCTCAAGATTTTCAGTGTGTTTGGTATCAAATTAAGATCAATCAATCTGGAAAATCAAGTAAGTTTAGGTTGATATGCAGAAAAATACTATTCAGTGTGTTTGGTATCAAATAAAGGTCAATTGATCTAGAAAATCAAGTTTGGATGATAGGCAGACAAGTACCATCCAGTTTTCCATGTGTTTAGTAGTATTAACTTATGCCCAACAAACTTGTGTATGTTCATTGAAGATTAATGGAAAGCCTCAAGCCATTTATAAAACAAATTTAAAAGAAAAGATAAAAAAAAAGATAATCTCTGCCTGGTTCTAGGGGTGCAACTTGGGTTTGGTAAATCTGAGAGCCAACCTAGCCTGACTACTATGGATTGGACTGGTTGGACAAAATTTCAGCACCGGTCTGACTGTATTGTTCTTCACAGATCAACCATAGGTTGGTTAGGTCAGGGATTGTATCATGGGTTGCTGACCCAGTGTCCTAGCCCTCATTTAAAACAAATCTATATGCTTTTCATTGATTACCACATTAGGCATTGAAACTTAACTGTTCATAATCTATTTCACTTGCAGCACCTACATCACGAGGTATCTACCTAAGAGAGTCTACTGCTTGCCAACATTCTACTGAGGTGCACTTTTGTTATTTATAAATTATAATTCATGGCTATTTTTCCCATAACTCATTTATACTGTGTTTTTTTGAGTTCTTTGCTTTTCATTTATTACTAACTTATGAGTTCTTGCGAGAAACAAGTGGATTTATTACTAACTTAAGAGATTACTTGCATGAAATTCTATCAAGTGCATTTTCATAAAGTAATATATATATTACTTTCCTCACACACTGTTCATTTCAGATTGAAAATAAAGAAACTGTTTTGAAGATTACTATTTTCATGGCTGTTTTCCTCGTAACTGTTTAAAACAGTATTTTTTTTTTTAGTTCTTTGCTTTCCATTTATTACTAACTTATAAGATTACTTGCCACACTATTCATTTAGATTCAAAATAAAGAAAGAATTTTAAATATTTTCCCCTTTCACTTCATGTTTTCTGCTTATCCCTGAGTTTTACAACTGCTAAAGTTTTATGTTTAATAGTGGGCAGTGCAAATTGAACCAAAGTTTCATGACGGTGCAAGCAAATTGGACGAATTGGTTCCCTTTGAGGAGTGTATTGAGCTACATTCTAGCGATAATTCAGTTTTGAGAGTTCCTGAGTATCTTCTCCTTACACATAACGGGCGCACCTTCAAGTTAGTTAACACTGCTGCAATATTCATATGAAAGTGCTTAATTTAATAATTATGCATTTTGGTTATAAATTCCTTTTTCTTATTTTATTTTCTCTCTTTTCTGTTAAGCTTTATTTACTAAAATTTATCATTGCCAACCTTTTCTTCACTTGTAAAGTAGTTGAATCAAACTTTCTATATTTCCAAATTAAGCTTTTGATCCTAGAAGATTATGTGTTTGATAGGGGACTTATTTTCTCACCTTTTCAGCATAATTGTTGATCCTATGAATCTTCGTGATGGTCTTCATTATTATGAAGTCTATGGAATTGACTGCAAAGCCCCATGGCGTGGTCCTCTTTTCAGAATCCCGATTACTATAACAAAACCAAAGGCTGTAATGAATCGGCCACCACTAATTTCATTCTCAAGAATGTCATTCCTTCCAGGTCTGATTTGGCACAGAATGCAATCTCATTTATGTTTTCTGCACCCCTTGTTCATTCTAGAATCTTATAATGTTATGATTTTTCCATGATTTGATTCACCTTTTGTGATTGTCCTGTTTAAATAGGTCACATAGAACGGAGGTATATAGAGGTGCCACTTGGTGCTAGCTGGGTTGAGGCAACAATACGGACATCTGGGTTTGATACTACGAGACGATTTTTTATCGACACCATCCAGGTATAGCATGCAGTGAGAACCAATACCAGAATTGACCTAAGCCTTGCTTGATGTGTGTAATATGCAGATTTGTCCACTAAGAAGGCCTATCAAGTTTGAGAGAGTCATAACATTTTCATCTCCCACAGCCAAAAGCTTCGCCTTTCCTGTTGTAGGTGGTCAAACAATGGAACTAGCAATAGCTCAGTTCTGGTCAAGTGGCATGGGAAGTCATGAGACAACCATTGTAGATTTTGAGGTTAATTTCTGTCACAATATTGGAACCTTTATTCAATTTATAATTTTCCAGCCATGATATACTTCTTTGATTAATTTTTTTTATCAATGCTGCTTTGATTTCTTGTTTAGTGAATATTTGTTGCTCTAAAACATTTTGTTGAAATGACATATGGGTGATATGCTTTTGTTTTTCAATTTTATTGATTTCCTCTTTCTTCTGCTGGCCTGTCATAAGCTTTGTGTTTATCTTTGACTTTTGGTAACGTATTTGTTAGGGTTAAATACAAATTTGCCTTGTATAGTGTATCTTATTTTTCTTTGAAGTTTGATACCTAGTGAATAAAAAATTCACAAGTAAGTACTAGAATTTTACTTCCACTACATGTTTTTGACTAACACCAGTAGTCGATGGACTGATCTGGTAAAAAGCACAATAAAATCTTTATACGTGGCAAAAAAAATCCATGATGCAATTTTGAAATACAAATTTTTAAATTTCAGAATTTTTTTGGATTTTTTATTTTGGAATTCAAAAGAGGAAAATAAGAAAATTAAAGAGAGAGAGAGGGTATTTTGGAGAAAGAATGGGGAAGAGAGACGGTGGAGGGGCTGACAGCTGATTGGCCAGTCTGGGGCAAGCTGGATCGATCTGCCTCGGACCATGCAGATTGGCTGTGAATGGCTGCAGTGGCATAAGACTCACAAAGGACATGGTGTTTTACATGATAGGTGATTAGGCTTTACTTGACAGCTGGCCTTTTTTGATTTATCACATGTGCCACATCATAAGTCATAATAGAATTAGCTTATGGGGGTAATTTGACTTATGAAAGACAAGTTCCTGACTGAGAAGTTTTATTCTCTAGGTACCAAATTGAGAAAAGCAGTATAGCATGGGCCAAGAATGTGTATTCTACCTTATTTGTTATATATTTCCGGTTGGTGTTCTTTGGATTGTGGTTACTCAATGAAACAGATGTGGGAATACTGTTTTTAAGTCTAAATAGAACTCTTTTCTTGCATTTAATAACCTGACATGTGGATTATAAATCATTTAGATTGTATTTCATGGAATTGGAGTAAACAGAACTGAAGTAGTCCTTGATGGAAGTGAAGCACCCATCAGAATTGAGGCTGAAGCACTATTGGCATCAGAAAAACTTGCCCCAACTGCTGTTTTAAACAAGGTAAAGCAGGCTATTATAGTCTAATGTAGGCTGTGTTTGATTTCTCTTTTCTTTATGTTACTTGTGACTTTTTCCTGCTGATGTCCTTGCTCATATTTAGTAAGTCATCTTTCTTCTAATTATGATTCTTTGTGTTAAATATGCAGATAAGAGTTCCATACCGACCTATTGAGGCAAAACTTTGTACTCTTCCATCCAATCGTGACAAATTACCATCAGGGAAACAAATACTAGCATTAACATTAACGTGTGTTTGTTTTCAGCTGCTTATAAAAAAAGTCTTATATATGGAATAATTTGTTTTAATGCTTGTATGTGTCTTCCTTTTCTTTTTGATTCTATAGCTACAAGTTTAAGTTGGAAGATGGGGCAGAAGTGAAACCTTATATTCCATTGCTCAACAATCGTATATATGACACTAAATTTGAGTCCCAATTTTACATGATTTCTGACACAAACAAGGTACATTTTTTCTTGCTACTTTAATCACTTAGGAAATAATCCATATAAAAAAGACTGGTTCTGGTGAATTAGCTTTGAACTAAAACAATTATGCTTTATTTCATGTGAAGTGGAACCCATATTTTACACGTGCAGTGCTTTAGGCATTGATCAGAATATGAATTCTACCATAAATGGATTTTTAATGAGCATCTAATTTATTTTTGTGCCACAATTCTGCTGACCTGCCAAAATTGCTTCACTCTCATCAATTATAGCGTGTCTATGCAATGGGTGATTGTTATCCAAAATCTTCAAAACTTACAAAGGGCGAATACACTCTGCAACTGTATTTAAGGTACACCCAAATAAGCTTTTTACTAAACATTCCATGTTTTCTAGGCTTACTTTTGCTATCTGAATGAGAAATTTTGGATGCTGGTCGGATTCTCTCCTTCCTATCCCCAAACTACAACTCATCCACAGTCCTTTGTTGTTGTTTTATCTAATTAAAGAAGTTCCTGAATAGCATGATTTATCTTGTATCTTAGAGTTATCCTTTCTTAAGTTCCATAATTCTCTTGTTTATTGAGGTTAAGGAAATATGTTTTTTACTAGGATAGCTGCAAAACAAGAAAATTCATTCTATCAATCTTTTCTAGTAAGGCACTTCAATCCTAGTTTACTTTTCACTTACTGTGACTTATCATGATTCAGGCATGACAATGTACAATACTTGGAAAAAATGAAGCAATTAATTCTATTTCTGGAAAGGAATATGGAGGAAAAGGTATATTATGCATTTGTTTTGATATTTATGTTAAAAATAGCTCTTATATTTGAAGCACTTAGTAATGGTGCTTATAAATTTTGAAAGGCTTTGGCATTTTGATATTAGAGAGGGGCATACTAATAGATGTACCTCAAATTGTTTTAAGTTAGTGACACTATCTTTAGTTATTGTCATTGCGAAAATTAAAAACGAATTGTATTCAATATCTTAATCAAAATGTTACAAGTCTATTTGAATATATACATGGAATCCTAGAATTAATTAACATAAGAATCCTTGAAAAATAGGGATTAAATTGATACTGTTTACAACAAAAAGACAAAATAGCAGGGGCTCTAACTACAGAAATAATTTTAAATTTCCGTTGACCTTAACCAATCCCATAGATAATTCCCACAAAATTATCTACTCTGACACTCCCCCTCAAGTTGGTAATTGGATGTCTTCCATTCCCAGTTTGCCGATAAGTTCTTGAAACTCATTGCTTGGAAGACCTTTTGTGAGCATATTTGCCAACTAAGTCTTATATGAGACAAAAGGAGTGCAAATCAGTCCGCTATCCAATTTTTCTTTAATAAAATGTCTATCCACCTCAATATGCTTTGTTTTATAATGTTGCATCGGGTTGTGAGCAATACTTATTGCTGATTTGTTATCACAATATAACTTCATAGGTTTCTTCCGCTATTATTTTTATGTCATCAAGAATAATCTTCAGGCACAATAGCTTACATACTCCCATAGACATGGACCTAAACTCAGATTCTGTGCCAGACCTCGTTATTACATTTTGCTTCTCCATGTCACCAAGTTTCCACTCAATAAATTACAATACCCAAATGTTGATCTTCTGTTTATAGATGAACCTGCATAGCTAGCATCCGTATAGGCTTCCCATTTGTACAATATTCATCAGTCAAATGTTCCCTTGACATATTGTAATATTCTTTTTGCAGCTTTCTAGTGACTTTCCTTATGATAATGCATAAATTGACTGACAACACTTACAACAAAGGCAATATTGGGTCTAGTGTGGGAAAGGCATATCAATTTCCCAACATAAACCATGATTAAATTCAATTGGAGTTGTCATTGGCTTGCTCCATAGTTACCGATCTCCTAGAGCAGATAATAAATGTATTTTTGTTGTGAAATGAGTATTCCTTGTTCAAAATGTTCTACCTTAATACCCAAGAAGTACTTCAATCTCCCAAGCTCTTCAATGTCAAATTCTTTGAGCAAGCACTCCTTCAATTCTTTCTTTCCAGTTTCGTCATCTCTTGAAACAATAATGTGATCAACATAGACTAATAAGATTGTTAATTTTCTAGAGCCAGGATGCTTGATAAATAATGTAGATCTCCTTGGCTCTACTTGTTGCTTAACTCCATTACTTTCCATCTTGTAGATTGAAACCCCATGGAACCTCCATATAAATTTCTTCTTCAAGATCACAATAGAGAAACACATTTTTAACATCAAATTGTTGTAGACGCTATCTAAACATTGCAGCTAAAGACAACACCTTCATCGTGTTCATTTTTTATACAGGAGCAAACATCTCCATCTAGTCAATGCCATATGTCTGTGTATACTCCACCATTAATCTTGCCTTGAATCTCTTAGTGGACCCATTAGATCTATATTTAATTGTAAATGCCCATCTACATCCTATTAGCTTTGTTCCCTTAGGTAATTCTATCATCTCCCGTTTTATTCTTCCCAAGTGCCTTCATTTCTACTTTCATGGCCTCCTCCCACTTGTTTCCTAATGCTTCAAACAAGTTTTTAAGGATGAGAACTAAATGGAGCGTACTCAAAAAACCTTTATGATTGGGAAAAATTTTGGTAGGTCAGGAGTGAATATAAAGGATGTTTAGTACAAGTGCGAGTACCTTTCCGAAGGGCTATGGGCAAGTCAGGATCATTTCTTAATAAAAAAGATTTGTGTTCAGAATCTTAATAAAAAAGTTACAAGTCTGTTGAATATATACATGGAATCCTAGAACTAATTTACTTAAGAATTCCTGAAAATAGGGATTAAAATTGATATTGTTAACAACAAAAAGACAATATCAAGAGCTCTAATTATGAAATAAATTTAAATTTTCATTGACTTTAACCAGTCCCATAAACTATTTCCAAAGGTTTATGAGTGTTAAAAACGAAATTAGCAGTGGAAAAAGAAGTTTTGATGAAGAAATTTTAGGTTTTTCTCATATCTCCCTTGTGGAGGATTACAATACTTTTATACACACACAAGAAGGAAGAAAAAGGGCAACTAAATAATTTACAATCCCTAATTATCAGCTATCAAATAATAATCCCTACAATATTGTTGTATGATTAGTCAACAGTCAACAACGAGGTATGCTTACTACAGTTCCTGTGGTTATTTTGAAACTAGGATGTTGTTCGATTGAACTTTTTCTCTGAACCAGATGGCCCTCTGATGGGAAATGGTACCTTCAAATCTTCTGTTTTGGTTCCAGGGTATGTTTAATTTCAAAAATATATAGTTCATATAGACACTCAACAGCTCTATGTACAATCTTTTCTTATTTGTAAATGTAGTTGACTTGATGCATTATTTTCTAGGAAAAAAGAAGCATTTTATTTAAGTCCACCAAACCAAGATAAGCTTCCAAAGGTATTACATTTATTGATATCTCTTTTACTTTATTAATAGCATAGAAGATGTACAGTAACACTTGGATTGTTCCTTCAGAACTCCTTACAAGGATCTATTTTGCTGGGAGCAATATCACATGGGAAACTATCATATGCTGGTCAGGAAGAGGGAAAAGATCCACGAAAGAATCCTGTATCTTATCAGATCTCTTATGTGATGCCACCCAACAAGGTCGTGATATATTTGCCTTTACATATGGAGTATCTACATATTTTTATTTCAGCATGTTTGGTTTGGACTGGCCTCAATAGTGCTTATATGGTTAAAATGATGCACTGCTGATATTTACCTTCTTGTTTATTCTGCCATTGTTAATAGTATTTTATTGACAGACAGATGAAGACAAAAGAAAAGGTTCTTCGGCGGCTTGCACTAAACCTATAGCTGAGCGTTTAGAAGAAGAGGTATATGTTAAACTTGGTATCTGTGGGTTGAATGGATGCAAAGTTTTATTTCATCATTGTTTTCTTGTTATGAAACTATAATAAGTTCTTATTAACCATTTTAATCTAGTGGATATTTGTCAAAAACCCATATAGTCATGGTTTCTTCTAGCGTTTATCTCTTTGAATATTTATTTTATTTATTCCTTTTTCAAGATTTTTACTATGAATGGCATCAATTATGAAACCTGGAACAGATTTCCCATGGATAATTAGCTTTTCTTCAATTTGAAAGTTATCTAATGTTCTTACCTGAGTCTGTTATGATGATTCTACTTTTGCGGTCATAGAACTATTATATTTTTGTACAACTGTCCTTTAAGGTTCCTAGCATCAGGTTTGCAAATTTTGAATACAAGTTCCAATTGGCATCAGGTTGTCTGCTGTAGAGGAAGTACATAAATGCTGTTCGTTTCTAGATACTACAGGATGTTAATTTTGTTCATTTATTTCTTATGTGTGAAATTTGGTAAGGCAAACAAACTACAAAAGTCGTTCCCTTAATAGCTAAAAATTTATATTTGACCTTCATTCTGATGCTTTAGTCTGAAAATAGCTGTGTTACACCATTCTTTACAGTTTCAAACTTACTATCAATGGCATGATCATCTTAACATCTTTGGAATCTGGTCATTGATTTCTGTTTGAGTCCTTCCATTTCTGTGGGATCCTATCACTTTATAGTCAAGTGTTTTGTCAATGTGTTTGATACGTCAAGGGTGTGTTTGGTTTGCCGAATGCAACATTACACCTTGTAATCTTACATTCTAGAATAAGATTATCTTGTTTGGATTCTCAACATTCTGGTCACCTCTAATCTGACATTTCCAAATAGTGTTAAGATTCGGAATATATTAAATTTGGACCAATTTACCCTTTGTTTTTGTTATTTTAACTAGTTGTCTTTTTTTTTTTTACCAAATAAAATTCAAGTCTAACAAAAAACAAGAATCTCTCCTTTTTCTTTAACAGCGAAACGATAAATTTCATATTTTAAAACTATAATTATTACATTTACTCTAAATGTTTATTTATTAATATATTAATTATGATTATAAATATGATTTATAAATTTATTTCAACATCATATAATTACTTATTAATATATGAAAATTAAGACTAAAACATATTAAAGTAACTAAATTTGTTAAAATAACAAATTCTATAACAAGAATATTTTAGTAAAATGTGCTTCTACGTAATCTTATATTTTGCCAATCAATCATCAAAATCTTGCATTCTAACCAAATGAACCAAACAAGATAATTTAACATACCCGCATTTCACCCCGTAATCTTACATTCCTATAATCTTATTATTGAATGTAATTTTACATTCCTTAAACCAAACACCCTTTAAGCATTTGAAATGTAGTAATGGGGGCTGGTTTCGAAGGCAACTCTAAATTGCCAACTTGTAGCAATTACCATTGGTAATAAATTGCAATGGTTGTATGGCTGAATAATAATTATAATTGCATGTTCTATTGTTGTATCCTCTCTCATATCATATCTTTGCTTGTGATAAGGCCTTATACTTTTCAATTTAAAATTTCTATTTTCTTTGATGTCAACTTATAGAATAATGCTTGTTCAACTCTTCAATTAGGTTCGACATGCAAAGCTAAAGGTTTTTGGAAGTCTGAAGCAAGATACTGATGAAGGTTGCGCAGAATGGAAAAAGTTAGCTCAATTGCTCAAGGTTAGAACTCTATGTCAACCTTTTTTTAGTTTAGGTATATTCTTTCCAAAGATTAGAAGAAAGGTTCATCTCTTTCTGAGGAAACATCCTCTCTCCCTAGGCAATGTCTGAAGAGTGAGTTTTCTCAAACTTTATATCATGCAGTCACTGGGCTAGTGACTACCACAATCCAAGTCTAGCATATTTTCTGTTTTTTCCTATTGAAAATTGAGGTATACTTGTAGCAAAATCATATATAGGAATCAGAGATGTGAAAATTATATACAAGTTACTCCTGAAACAATGATTTCCGGCACCAAATTTTGTTAGCTCTTCAAATACAAGCTGAATATTGTTTTATAACCGTCTAAATTGTTGTCAAACATGGTGAAGAAAGTTTTGTGCCAGTGTTACACATGCCAATTTTTCAATGTGAGAAGGTAGCTATTGTAACTTGTTGCATTCATCTGTGTTTAAATTGGCATATAATTCCTGAAACTAGAATCTGTTTTATTTGACATCTATATCAAGATCTAGATTTTTAATGCAAGAACAGATAGTGTCTTTCTTTTAGTAATTTGGAACTGCTCAATTGGTTGTAATTTGTACTTTGTATCAATTAACATTTATTATGTGCTATCTGGCAGTCTGAATACCCTAAATATACTCCATTGCTTGTGAAGATCATGGAAAGTTTGCTTTCTCATGACAATATTGGTGACAAAAGCCAGCATTATGATGAGGTGAGTTTTAGGGAAAGCAGAGTTTGGTTTGTAAACATTGATGACTCTCTTATGTCTGCTTGGGAAAGTGTCTTGTTGAGGTTGCCCCTTGTTTCGTTGAAGTTTATGTGCTTGGCAAGACGTACTGGCTAATAATTAATTCTAGCTAGGAGTTTACATATATAAAAGCAGAAGCTTTGAGACAAATAATCAGGGTTTTGTCTGTTCCACTTTACAATATTCCAAAACTAAAAATATTTTTTCTTAATATAATTTGACTATGCAGGTTATAGATGCAGCAAATGAGGTGATTGATAGTATAGACAGAGATGAACTGGCAAAATTCTTTTCACTCAAAAGTGATCCAGATGATGAGGAGGCTGAGGTACTACTTAGATTGCCTGTTTGCCTTTCCCCTTACCCTTCCCCTTCCCTTAACCATGCTGTCCAATTCCATTTAGGAATTCAGGAAAGTATATTATCAGAATTAAAGTTACTAAACATGCTAGTCTTTTTTTTTAAGAAGTTTGATGCTCTTTAGTGTGTTATCTGTCCAATTCCATTTTGATCTTTACTTTTATGATTTTTATTTCTTCAGAAAAATAAGAAGAAGATGGAGACTTCTCGTGATCAATTAGCACAGGCACTATACCAAAAAGGGCTGGCATTGGCTGAGATTGAAACTCTAAAGGTAGTCAATGGTATAGGTATCACATGGTTATGTTCTAATAACTTGTATCCTAGCTGATATTGGCTACTACCAGTAATTCGTTTTCTTTAACAAGGGGAAGAGAATACATGATGAGACTGAAATAATGGCATGTAAATAAAATCCATGACCACTCTCAGAAAATTAAATCTTTGATATGGCTGAAGGACTTGAATATCTCTATCTTATCTTCCTCCTGTGTAGGACCACAGTCACCAACATAAGTCAAGGGTTTGCCTTGCTTTCTTCACATCTTGTGAACTAATGGAAACATGAATGTAAACAGCAGTTTGTCATTGTTGGATCTTCCTCTTTATTGTTTTAGGGGGCAGGTTGATATATGTAATCAAAAATTTTCTACTGTCATAAATCCTGCTGCACAATTCTCCTGTACATTAGTCTAAAACTTCAGTGGGGATCTTTTAGTTCATCGTTTTATAGTATTCTTCATTCTGATGTTGATTATATTCTTTTACTGTAAAATGGGAAGATATCTGCTCATGTATAAGACTTGTAAGTAATTGTAGCTTATCATCTTCATAAGAATTAGAATTTATTGTCTTTACTGCTATAGGGTGAGAAAGCTTCAGTCTTGGCTGCTACTGAAGGCACAAAAGACTCAGACCAAACTGGAGGCCAATCTGCTGTGGGCTCTGATGTACAGTCAGATTTTTTTGAGGAGAACTTTAAAGAACTAACGAAATGGGTAGATCTGAATTCCTCTAAATACGGCACTCTCTCTGTACTGCATGAGAGACGATTTGGAAGACTTGGAACCGCTCTAAAGGTGTTTTCTGTCAGGAGAATCTAAGTGGCATACTGTAGTTATTAACTAATTATTACTATTTGAAAAAGAAAATAGCACTTAGTCATTGTTATATTACTGATGGTTTATTTCACAAGTCAGCCTGCATAAAAAAAATTATGAAACATATTTGAGTAAAGAAAAGCATGATTGTCAGTCCCATTCCATAAAAACCTATGCATGTGCTAATTAGTGTGCATTGGGCTTTTGATAAGGTTTTGTTTTCACATTAATGCATTGGTTGACTGTAAATGTGGTAATTTCCCCTGTTACCGGATGGAGAGAATTCTTCAAATGAAAGCCTGAATAAGTGGCTTCACTTGAGCTCATTTCAATTATCTACTGTTGCAGGTAGTAAATGAGATGATTCAGGATGATGGAGAGCCTCCAAAGAAAAAACTCTATGAATTGAAGCTCTCTATGCTTGATGAAATTGGATGGAGCCATTTATCAACATACGAAAGACAATGGATGCATGTGCGCTTCCCTCCAAGCTTGCCCCTATTTTAAGGTTGCTCAAAGCCTGATTGGTTGCCACTTCCAGTTTGATATAAAAAAAAAAAAAATTGATCACAGGATAAATTTTTTGTTGTAACAAAATAGTTTGTAATGATAAAATGCAATTCTCTGCTTATCAAAATCTGGTTGATGGGGACTGCCCCTACACTGACACCATGATCAGCACGGGGCACTCTATTGCCCTTTTACCCAAGATGATGGAGATGAGGTGGTCAGTGGCAGATGGAAAAACTCTAGTTCGGATGAGGATTCGACATTTGATGTAGTTTGGGGGTAAATTAAGGGGTTGCCTAATTGTGAGAAAGGTGGAAGTCTGAAGTTGGGGGATTGGATATTGACCTAACAGGTTTCAACACTCTAAAGAAATAACCTGTTGATGGTGTTTGAAAGGATCATGATCTTGTGAATTTGTTTATTTAAGTTCCATTTTTTATATTTATGTGGGTCCTTAATTTTCCTTTGTTCTTTTACAAATGTAAAAACATAAAAAGTTATATCATCATCATCTAAATAAGTAAATTTATTATTTTATTTGAACTTAAATTAATGAATTCTAAAGAATAGAGTTGATGTGCTGGTTGAGTCGTTTAACTTGGTTAGTATTGGAATTATTGTTAGTATAAAAAGACATGAATTCGAGTATGTTTAAGTGCGGTTTATCATTTTATATTAATGTGGGATTATGGGTAATCTAAATATTATATCATATTAAACTAATTCAAAATTAATATTTTTAATTAATTTATTTAAATTTTAAAGTTTTAAATGTAAATTATACAAATAGTTATTCAATTATGTTCATATTTTTGTTTAAAACTTTTTAATATAGGTGCTAACATTTGAATTCATTCATGTTTTGATCATTGGTATGATAATACATTTAGTCCTTCATACTTACATATTTTATTAATTTGATTCTAATTTTAAATAATTAAATAAATTTAACTCTTAACATTTATAAATTTTATGAATTTACTTTCAAATTTTAAAATAGAAGCATTGCATATCTATTAATCGTTTTATTTATAGTTAAAATTATTCAATTTGGTACATAACCATTTTTTTTTATATTTTTAAGAAGTTAGTGATACAATTTAACTAAACACCATTAAAAATAATAAAAAAATAAAAATATAATATATAATAAAATCATATAAATAAATTTTCAATCTAGCATAATTTTAGTTTTAAATTAATTTGGTAAATGATTTGACACTACATCAGATTATTAGTGATAGGTATTGCTTATTGTGGATTTAAAAATTTAAACCAATAACTAAAAATAAATAGAACACATAATAATCTCTTAGTCAATTTATAAGATATCAAAAATCATTATCCATGTAACAAAAGGAAATTCAATTAATTCTTTCACATTTTTTCTTATGAAAAATAAATTTTCATAAATTCTTCTTATATAATTATTGATTGAATTATTGGATTTTCAAAGTCATAATTTTTAACTCTGGATTTGTTTTCCAATTTTAAGAACTAACTTCGAGGACTATTTTTATGTACCTTGAAAAAATATCACCCTGTTAGCAACAAGAGTAAATCTAAAGTGTTTTCTTAAGGTTTTTTAAAATTTTCTTTAGTCAAAATTTTATCAATCAAAGGGTTATAAAATATATTATTTAGAACAAATTAATTACATAATTCTTATCCAGTGTTTTTTCTCTCTGTCATATTCACAGTTCTTTCTATCATGCTTGCAGTTTAGGTTTAGGCTCTTGTTTTCTCTATATATTAGTTATTGGCGTTGGGGATTAGGGTGTACGAATCTTTTTTTGCAAAGTAGTTGAGGTGGTGATTTTTATTTTGGTAAAGTTGCGATGGAAGATGGAATGGTGAACCTAAAGATTCACAATGGCAAGGAGGATTTCTGGGCGGTAGATGAAGATGTAAAGGAGGAGGAGGAACAAGAATTTTGTTTGGTAGGATCTTTTTTTACGGGGCGAATGGTTAATTTCCAAGCCATGAAAAATACCTTGGCTAATGTTTGGCACCCGATAGGGGGAGTAGTTATCTCGGGTCTGAGGGATAAGAGAATTTTATTTAAGTTTTTTCACGAGGTGGATATTGAAAGAGTAATTGAAGGAGCACCATGGACTTTTAATAATCATCTATTAGTTTTCCTTAAGTTGCTGGAGGGAGAGGACCCATTGGAGGTGCCGTTAATTTTTTCTTTTTTCTAGGTAAGAATCCATGATTTGTTGTCAGGTATGATGGCAAAATTGGTTGCAAAGCAATTTAGAGATTTTATTGGATCTTTTATGGAATATGATGTATCGTAACTGGAGAAGGAATATAAAAGCTATATGAGGATTAGAGTACTGGTGGATGTTAGGGATCCTTTGAAAAGAAGGAAAAAGTTGATGATTCCAAGCGGAAAATTCTTCTATGCGAAATTTCAATATGAAAAATTGACCTTGCTTTGTTTTCTGAGTGGGCGGCTAGGGCATGGTGATAGCTTTTGCTTAATGCGAGTTAAAAGTAAAGTGCAAGAGTTAGAATTAAGGTGGGACATGTCCTTAAGGGTACAAGAAAGGAGGCCTACTTTACCCACTAGCGTTTGGTTAAGAGAAGATGAAGGTCATGAGTCATCGGGAAGTTGGTATGGTAGGAGGGAGGAATTTTCTGATATAGGGGAGAAAGTGAAAAGGCAATCAGCAAATGAAAGGGGGTGAAGTGTGAATCTCGTTCTTGGTTTTAATTTGGAGGGTCACGTAAAAGGAGGATTGGGGGAAGATCAATATATAGTTGATCCAACATAGAGAATGAGAACGGAGGAGGAAGAAGATAGATTATTAGCTGGAGTAGAAGGAAAGAAGAGGTAGAGAGTGAGACATATGAATATGAAGAACGTGTCAAATAACATGGAGGGTTCAAGGGGTCAGGAGACAACAACTCATTCTAAACGATCGGTAACCACCAAGAGGTTAGCTGACCGATAGCAATGAAAGCCCTATGTTGGAATGTTCGAGGATTGGGGAATCCTCGAGCATGTGGAAGGCTTCAGTAGGTGCTGAAAGCTAATTGTCCCCACATGGTCTTCTTTATGAAGACTAAATTAGATGATAAAAGAATTATGAAAGTTCGACAAATATGTGGTTATAACAATGGGATTGACGTATCTGCTAAAGGTATGCAAGGTGTGTTGTGCTTAGGATGAAAGGAAGGTTGCAAAGTAAGTTTGCAAAGTTTTTCGAAGAACCACATTGATGTGGTAGTGGAGTTTGAGGGAAGACAAATGAAGGTTTACTGACTTCTACGATTCCCTTTATTTGTGGTTTAAATGTATGACTTAGGATTTATTAAAATTCGTAAAGTAAGATTCGAATGTCCCATGGATAGTGGGAGGGGATTTTAATTAAATTTTATATTCGCTTGAAAAAAAAAGTAGTGGTGAGAGAGGAGGAGTGAATGCGGATCTTTAGAGATACATTGGACTATTGCTAGTTAGAGGATCTTAGGTTTACAGGCCTGTGGTACACTTGGGCGAGGGGAAATTTTGAGAATAATAATATCAGAGAACGACTCGATCTTTTTGTAGCTAGTGCGGAGTGGTGGGATTTATACCCAAAATATAAGGTGAAACATTTGGGGCATTCAATTTCAGATCATTGCCCTCTATTATTAGAAATGGAGATTGGTAAGCCTAAATCTCAATTGTAATATGATCTGCCGTATTTTGATCTAGCAGATTAAACTAATTTTCGCACTTTAGGAGCTTGAAATTAAGTATTTTCCTTAAGTTTGCTTTAGATTTATATCATTTTTTAATTATTGAATAAAATGTGGAATAAGTGTAAAAAGGTGTTTTTTATTTTCTTTAGGATCGATTGAGGCCTAAAGGTTAGCTAACGAACTTTGTGAGTGTGCAAGAGACCTTTAGAAGATGAACAAGTATGAAGTTAATCACTATGTCACAACACGGGCCAATCTGTGTCACAACAAAGGTGTAACATCCTAAAAATTTGTGAGGTCGAACATAACCACTCGTTTAAATCAAATTATTACGGGTCACCAAAGAAAATTGAGTCTAAACCTATAAAAGAATAAAATAATAATAATAATAATAGACAAGGGAGCCAAATATAAGAGAAAGGGATTAATTAAATAAAAGGAGAGGAATGTAGTGATCAAAGTAGCAATTGGCCACAATTAATAATTAGTGGAAAAGATAGTGAGAATAAAATATAGAATTTTCTGTGGTGAGAGTTAATTTGGAATAAAATAATAATATTAAGTAATGATATAATAATAGAAGGTGAAATATATGAGAAAGAAAAAAAATCAAAGAAAGAAGAACAAAAATCTTCTCTTTCTTCTTTCTCACTTTCACAAAATCAAGGGATCAAATTGGGGATTAAGGTTTTTCCTATTTCAAGACCTCCATGTAAATCTTCTTAAGATTTTAAACTCTTATTTTGTTTTGGGTTGAGCTTGGATTTAGATTTAACTAAATAAATGCGAAATTTATTTGAGGAGCCCTTAAGAGTTTAGGGTTTGGTCATTTTAAGTAAATTGGACTTGATTTCCAAGTGGGTTTTCTTGTATAGAGAAGAGTGAGATATGGGCATGTGGTTAATGATGATTATGTCTTGAATGTTAAAAGTTAGTGAAGAAAATTAATATTGATCAATTGTAGCAATTGTGAAAGTCATGAAGATTTAGGTATGGGGGTAAATGTATGAAATTTCATTTATATGAATTTTATGAAATATACTTACATATTGTGGTAAAGAAAACATGTTAAATATGTCAAAATAAGTATGGTAGAGTGATTGGTTATTTTCCTTAAAAGAGAGTATGATAAAAGATTTAGTTGTCAAAATGAGAATATACTTGCTAATAGAAATTAAATTAAATTTCAGATCAAGAATCTCGACTTGAGGAGGATATACGAGGCAAGGGAAAAGCTATCGATTAAGCTCGGTTGATGGAACTTCTCATCATGTAAGTTTATTTTGAACTTACTTTGATTAATTCCTATTATAATATTAAATGCTGTTTTTACAATATAAATTAGGCATTGGCATTTATGTACGCATAAAAAGCTGACGAGCGTAAACATGTGCAAGCTGGCGAGCATAAACACATAAATAAACTGACGAGCGTAAACGTGTGCAAGCTGATGAACGTAAACACATAAATAAGTTGACGAGCATAAACGTGTGCAAGCTAATGAGCGTAAACGCGATAAATAAGCTGACGAGCGTAAACGTGTGCAAGCTGGCGAGCATAAATGCAATAAGTATCTTGATATGTATAGATGTATGAGAAATTTAGTTAGTGAAAATAAAAAAATGTCTTATATGCATCATGTGAGAAATATTGTGAATGAATCCTATCTATTGAAATTGTTGATAAATAAGTCATTGTGCAAGTGATTTATCTTAGGATGATTATTCTTAACCATATTACTTATTCATTGTCTTTCTTGTTTTGTAGATTTTGAACTTTTGATCATTTCGAGGTTGAATCACCAAAGCAGTTGCACCCTCAAGTTTATAACTCGGTAGTTTTTTATGCTCTACTTGGGTTGAATATGGCATGTGTATAGGTGATCTCAAATGTTGGTAATGCCCTAGATTAGGTTATATAAATAATGTCATTTCTTTTTTGTTAAACTTGTGTTATCGACATGAACTCTTTTGGAATAGATGAATGAATGCTATGAAATGAAGCACCCTATTTTGTGGTTTATGTGTCATTTTCTACCTTTGTTAATCTTATTATTAAATGCTTTGGACATGAGAAGTTAAATTGAAGAGATTAGATTACGTTATAAATGCTTTTACAGGTGATTCTGGGCTCACACGGGCGTGTGTCGTGGGCGTGTTAGCTGCAAAGCACCCACGGCTTGGCACACGGTGCAACCCATAGTGATGGGGTTGAATTTCGCAGCCATACATGGGCTGGCCCACATTTAGACACACGGGCGTGTGACTGGAGATCGAATACACCCACGATCTAAACCACGGTTGTGGGAATTTTTCTTAAATTGGTGTAGTGTCACATGGCCTAGCACACGGTCTGGACCACCACCGTGTGACCTAAGTTCGAGCATGCACATGGCCAGGCCCACGACCGTGTGCCTTATTTTTATCAAACTTTTAATTTTTGATTTAACTTTTTAAATAATTTCAAATTGGTCGTATATAGTCTAAATGCTATGATTGGGGAAAACTTGATGGCTCATACTATCAATGATGTAAAATACTTCAAGTTTATTCCCTTTTCTTATGTTAAATATTATATAAAGTATCCTTAATTAGAACTGTAACACTCCGTATCATACTCTGGTGATAAAAGCGAGATATAGGTGTTACATTTAGTAGTATTAAAGCATGGTTTAGTCGATTTTAGGATTATGTACGCTGTACCATGAGTCTAGAAATTACATGTCATATTAACCTATAAGATATGCCCTACTCTTGTTCCAACCTAATATTGTTTTTCTTTGTCTTAAGTAGAAATGGTAGACCGAAATAATCCTCCAGTCAATCATGAAGTGGAAAATCATGCTCTTGATGCTAGTGAGGGAGCAAATCAGGATGTACCCAAATCTCAAACTGTTGTGAGTGGAAATCGAGACATGTTCTTTCAGATGATGTATGAGTGATTCACTCAATTTATGCAAAATAATTCAATGACTCCGCGACTTCCGCCCCATTAACACCTACTAACATAAAAGAACGACCCCAAGTTACCGAACA
This sequence comes from Kokia cookei, assembly GCA_039519145.1. NCBI lineage: Eukaryota > Viridiplantae > Streptophyta > Magnoliopsida > Malvales > Malvaceae > Kokia > Kokia cookei. The sequence goes on from CM076905.1 coordinate 24,068,163, forward strand.
AGTAGTAACTCGTTGCCCACCCATCGATAAGATACATAAAAGGGTGCTGAAGAGTTTCTGGGACTGTACAACGATGACACTGCCAAGGCAGAGTATTGGTTAGTGAATATCAAAAGAGATTTTGATGAATTACATTGTTCCTCTGAGGAAAGTTTGAAATGTGTTGTCTCCTTACTAAAAGAAGATGCATATCAATGGTGGATTACCCTAACTTCCATGGTTCTGCAGGAAAGGGTGACATGGGAGTTCTTTCAAAGTGAATTCAAAAAGAAATATATTAGCCAATTATATCTAGAAGACAAGAAACGAGAGTTTTTTTACTTGAAGAAAGGGGACATGTTTGTGGCAGAATATGAATGCAAATTTGTAAGTCTGAGTAAGTATGCCAAAGAACAAATGACTTTAGAAGCTGAAATGTGTGCTAGGTTTGAAAGGGGATTAAATGAAGATATCCGTTCCATGGAAAGAATGTTAGAAATTAAAGAACTCGTGGTTTTATATCAGCGAGCACAAAAAATGGAAGCTATTTGGAAAGAAAAGAGGCAAGCGAAAACCAAGAAAGGAACCTCTAGCAAACGAGGTGATAATAGAAGTTTTTTAGCTCCTCCACCGAAGAAATCTCGAGAATTCAATAACTATCCTGTCTCGATTAGGGGAAATTCAAGGAGCATGTTTACTCATTTCCTTTAAGAGCCCAAACTACATATGTAGCAAGCGCGAGAAGTGTGAGAAATACTGAAGTTCCTGCTTGTCAAATATGTGGTAAAACCCATATGGGAGAGTGTAGAGTCAGAACCGGAGCTTGTTTACTATGTGGGTCATTTGAACTTCACAATAAAGATTGTCCAAGAAGAAGCGAATTCAGTTTGGAACCAGTACAGAAGTCTCTAACTACTCCACAGAAAAGTAGAAAATCAAGACTTGGAGATACCTCCGATATTAGCTGAAATGAGTCATGCGATACAGCCTTTGGATCCGAGAGGAGAGCACCAACGAGAACTTATACTATACGGGCCAAAGAAGAAGCTGCAACACCTGATGTTGTTACTGGTACTTTTGCTCTTCATGACACTACTATTATTACTTTAATTGATCTCGAGTCTACACACTCATATATATGCTCTACTTTAGTCACTGCAAAGAAAATGCCTATTGAGTCTATCGAAGTTGATATTAGAGTATCAAATCCAATAGGTTAGTGGGTAGTAGTAAATGAAATTTGTAGAAATTGTCCATTAAAAATTCGGGGTCATGAATTTCTGGCTAATCTTATGCTATTACCATTCGATGAATTCAATGTCATACTGGGAATGAATTGACTGATTGTACATGAAGCAGTGGTTAATTGCAAGCAAAAGAAAATTACATTAAAGTGTTCGAATGAGAATCTTCTGAACATTGAAACAAAGAGGATTTACTGCACAAAAAATTTGATAACTTCTCTGAATGCTCAAAAATTGATTCATAAAGGTACGAAGGCTTTTCTAGCTTACATACTAGACACAAGAACTTCTGAACGAAAGATTGATCAAGTTCTGAAGGTACGAGAATTTGTGGATGTTTTTCTCGAAAAGTTACCAAGGTTACCACCAGAAAGAGAGGTTGAATTTACCATTGAGGTGGCACCGGGAGTCACATCAATTTCTATGGCACCGTATAGAATGGCTCCAACCGAATTGAAAGAGCTAAAGTCTCAGTTACAGGAGCTATAGGAACGTGGATTTATCCGATCGAGTGTGTCACCCTGGGGAGAACTTATGTTGTTTGTTAAAAAGAAAGATGGAACTCTAAGACTATGCATTGATTATCGACAATTGAATAAGGTGACAGTTAAGAATAAATATCCTTACCACGAATTGATGATCTATTTAATCAGTTAAAGGGGGCAACGGTATTTTCCAAAATTGATTTACGCTCCGGGTACTATCAATTGAGAGTTAAGGAAATAGACATTCCGAAAACTGCTTTCAAGACTCGGTATGGTTATTATGAATTTTTGATCATGCCGTTCGGTTTGACAAATGTTCTTGCAGTATTCATGAATCTTATGAATTGGGTGTTTGAACCATATATAGATCAATTTGTGGTGGTATTCATTGATGATATTTTAATTTATTCGATGAATGAAGCTGCTCATGATCAGCATCTGAAGATAGTACTTTAAGTTTTGCGAGAAAAATAGTTATACGCAAAATTCAGTAAGTGTGAATTCTCGCTGACCGAGGTTGGATTTTTGGGACACGTGATCTCTACTGAGAGAATTTGAGTAGATTCAAATAAAATTATGACGATTGTAAACTAGAACCCTCCAAAGAATGTTACTGAAGTGCGAAGTTTCTTGGGATTAGCAAGGTATTACAGATGTTTCGTGAAATTTTTTTTTATTGTGGCTTCACCAATGACGAAATTATTACAAAAATGAGTTCAATTTGTTTGGACTGATAAGTGCCAACAGAGTTTTGAACGATTGATAAAGATGTTGACGGAAGCTCCGATTTTGGCCCAACCTAAATCTGGGAAGGAATTTGTGGTATTTAGCGATGCTTCGCTAAATGGACTTGGATGTGTACTTATGCAAGAGGGTAAACTAGTGGCTTATGCCTCTCAACAACTAAAGTCACATGAAAGAAATTATCCGACACATGATTTGAAATTGGCAGTGGTTATCTATGCTCTAAAGATTTGGCGACATTACCTCTATAGTGAAAAGTGCCACATTTATTCAAATCATAAGAGTTTGAAATATTTATTGACTAAAAAAGAACTTGAACTTCGTTAAAGGAGGTGGCTCGAATTATTGAAAGATTACGATTTAATATTAGATTACCACCCGAGAAAAGCTAACATCGTCGTAGATGCCTTAAGTCGAAAGTCAATGTTTGTGCTGAGAATGCTCAATTGTCAATTAACGGTGATGGAAGCCTAGTTGTTGAATTGAGACCTAGGCCAATATTTCTACAAAGGATTAAGAATTTACAAGATAAAGATCCAAAGTTAGTGGGGAAACAAGAATAAATCCAAAGTGATTCTACCACGAGTTTTTCAGTAGGAAATGACGGTTTGATGTATTTTCGTAAGAGAATTTGTGTCCCAAATGGTCAAAAGATAAGAGAAGGTATTTTTAACTGAGGCCTAAATAGTACATACTCTATACATCCGAGTAGTACTAAAATGTTTAACGATTTGAAGAAAATGTATTGGTGGTCGAGAATGAAACATGGAATTTCAGAGTTTGAGGCTAAATATTTGATCTCTCAACAAGTAAAGCCCGAACATCAAGTACCATCAGGACTACTTCAACCGATTTCTATCCCTTAGTGGAAATGAGAGAGAATCACTATGGTTTCGTTTCGGGCATGATAATGACTCCCAAGGAAGAAGGATTCAATTTGAGTCATTGTGGATAGGTTAACAAAGTCTGCACATTTTATTCCAGTCCGGACAGATTATTCATTGGAGAAATTAGTAGAATTATGTGTCAGAAATTGTTCGACTCCATGGTCAACTGTTGTCTATCATATTGGACCAAAACCCAAGATTTACCTCAAGATTTTAGGGTAAACTCCATGAAGCCCTCAATACGAAATTAAATTTTAACACCGCTTATCATCCGCAAATAGATGGACAATCTGAGTGAGTAATTCAAATTTTGGAAGATATGTTACGGTATTGTGTATTAGAATTTGAACGCAGTTAGGATAAGTATCTACCCTTAGTGGAATTTGCGTATAATATTAGTTATCAGTCCAATATTAAAATGGTGTCTTTCGACGCTTTATATGGTAGAAAATGTAGAACACTGTTATATTGGACAAAATTGAATGAGGCTAAGTTAGTCAACACCGATTTGATTTGAGAAACAGAGGATAAGGTACGAATAATTTGGGATTGCTTGAAAGTGGCATCTAACCGTAAAAAATCATATGCAAATCTGAAGAGGAAAGATATAGAATTCTCCATTGGTGACAAGGTGTTTTTGAGAGTGTAACACCTAAAACCTAATGCCATCGCCAGTTAAGGTCTTTGTGTCCTTCCGATCATCTACTACAGTTTATCTTATATAATAGTTCCATTTAACCATTTTTTTTATAGAATATTGTAATGAATTCGACAAGAATCATCAATTAAAGTCAACACAACTCAAAAAAGGCAAAGTTATCTTTTCCACAAAATTTGAAGACTACCACCGATACATGTTGGACAAGTATCGGTAGTAGTAAAGTCAATAAGCAATTTAAAAATAATGCAGACTTAAAATCGATAATTGTGATAGTTTTATCGATACAAATGTAACATCTACTAAAACTAGTTATGCTTCTACCGATACTAAAAACTCCAAAGAACTAAAAAATCCTACCCTATAACTTCTACCGATACAAGCATTCTAACTACCGATACAAACATGCACAGAACTACCAAAACCTAAATGTAACTACCGATACAACCCAAGTTAGTAAACAATCCCTCTCTTACCCTACACTTATACTGATACATGTAAGGATTCTACCGAAACAAGTATACAGAATTCTCAATTTCACACAAATTCATTTACAAAACTTTATTCATAGACATAAGGTGCATTAGACAACACATTTGTATACAAGTACAACACTTAGCATAACATTTAAGTACTAGATGTCACATACAACATTGATCAAACATTCAAAGTTCAACATTTAACCAAGGTACTACAAGTATCATAGTCTCAAAATAAGCATATACAATACTATCATCATCCTAGTACATGTCATATAACCAAGTGAAAAGAACTATCGAACCAGCTCCTAAATAGTGTAATTTCTTTAAGGTAATCCAATCTTCAACCACCCAAAATGAAATCTACAAAACAACAATACACAGGTAAGCTTTCTAGCTTAGTAAGTTCGTAAATAGTGAATCATGGCTCAACAATAAGTATTGTAACAACAATTAACATCAAAGTTGCAGAACTTTTTCTTTAGATAATTTTATGCTTTATCGAGTCATAACTTTTCCTTTTTAAACATAATCCCACGTTCATTCCGACTCATGAGTCTTTCTTTAATCATATTATCATTCTCATCCCGACACATGAGTTTTTCTTTAATCATATTCTCATTCTCATCCTAAGACATGAGTCTTCCTTAAATATATCTTCATGCTCATTTCGAGTCATAAGTCTTCCATTCATATAAATTCTCATGCTCAAATCGAGACACGAGTCTTTCATTTATATATCAAGTGTCTCAAATACTTTCCCATTAGATAATATTAAGAAGTCAAAATAGGAAATTTAACAAATGAACTTACCTGACGAAATTGCAATTCAGGTGAAACTTCAAAGACTTTTACAATTTTCCACTTCCTTAGATTGATGGCTCGATCTTGATCTAACACAACAAATAATCAATTTTCCTATTAAATCATATAATTTAATCAATTTATAAATATAAATCTTTTTTGGGAAAATTATAGAATTACCCTAACTTTTATATTTCTATTCAATTTAGTCCGTAAGGTCAATACATGCAAACTAACCTTTCTTCGATACAACCAATACCAGCGGAATAACCATTATCCTCTAAAAGTCCCTAAAATTCAATTATTTCACACCCAATACACAAATATTTCACCATTTTAACATTTTAATCCTTAAACCCTAATTTCATCCAAAATCACTTTATAAAAAGATTTAACCCGAACATCAAACATACAAATCCATCAAAAGCCTTCAAAAACAAGCATTTTCAATAATGACAAGTTTCATAACATTTGACAGATTTACAAATTGATCCTTAAATTAACTAAATTAAGCTAATACGAACTAAAAAACACAAAAATTACTAAAAACCCTAGCTTTTCCTTGTGCTTGCCAAAGAAGATGAAGAAAATTAAAAAAAAAAAGTTATTTTCTTCTTAAATTCACTTTTATACTTAATGACAAAATTGTAATTTTTATGAATTTCATAATTAGGCTTAATTAATCCCTTTTTAAACCTTAATCCTATTTATATTCCATTTAGCTCATGATAATACACCCACTAAAATACTTTAGGAAAATTTATTATTTAGTCCTAATTATTTAACTCTACTTGTGCACCTTTTACGATTTAATCCTTCCTACTCAATTCACTATTCAATTGATAAAATTTTCTAACCAAAATTTAATGGAACTAATGACATCATATATATATTCACTGATTAATATTTGACCCAATTCGTCGGAGTTGTGATCTTGAAATCACTGTTTTCGACACCACTGAAAATCTAATTGTTACAGAGAATCTCATCGTGAAAGAAAGTATTACGGTTTGGAAGGAAAGGGAAGTTAAGCCCGAGGTTCATTGGCCCATATGAGATTACTGAGAGAATCAATCTAATTACCTACCGTTTAGCATTACTTGTAAAGTTTGAAAAGATTCATAACGTCTTTCACGTATCTTTGTTAAGTGGTTATTGGTCAGACCCCTCACATGTAATCAGCCCTTGTGAAGTGGAAATACAAGTCGATCTATCGTATATTAGAGAATCGGTTAAAAACCTAACTCGTGAGGTAAAGGAGCTAAAGAATAAAAGAGTACCTCTAGTAAAGGTGTTATGGAATCGACATGGACTCTAAGAGGCTACTTGGGAAACAAAAGACTTAATAAGGAAGTAATATCCCAACTTATTTCTTGGTAAGAAATTTCGAGGATGAAATTTCTTAAAAGGGAAAAGTGGTAACATCCTAAAAAAAATTTATTACGTCTCCCCAAAGGAAATTGAGTCAAAACCTATAAAAGAATAAAATAAAAATAATAATAGGCAAGGGAGCCAAATATGAGAGAAAGAGATTAATTAAATAAAAGGTGAGGAATGTAAGGATCAAAGTAACAATTAGCCATAATTAATAATTAATGGAAAAGATAGTGAGAACAAAATATAGAATTTTGTGTGAAGAGACTTAATTTAGAATAAAATAATAATATTACATAATGTTATAATAATAAAAGGTGAAATATATGAGAGAACAAAAATCAAAGAAAGAAGAACAAAAATCTTTTCTTTCATCTTTCTCACTTTCACAAAATCAAGAGAGCAAATTGGGGATTAAGGTTTTTCCTATTTCAAGACCACCATGTAAGTCTTCTTAAGATTTTATACTTGTATTTTGTTTTGGGTTAAGCTTGGATTTAAATTTAAATAGATAAATAGGAAATTTATTTGAAGAGCCATTAAAATTTAAGGTTTGATCATTTTGAGTAAATTGAACTTGATTTCCAAGTGGATTTTCTTGTATGGAAAATAGTGAGTTATGGCCATGTGGCAAATGATGATTATGTCTTGAATGTTAAAAGTTAGTGAAAAAAATTGATATTGATCAATTGTAGCAATTGTGAAAGTCATGAAGATTTTGGTATGGGGGTAAATGTTTGAAATTTCATTTATAGGAATTTTATGAAATATATTTGCATATTATGGTAAAGAAAACATGTTAAATATGTCAAAATAAGTCTTGTAGAGTGATTGCTTATTTGCCTCATGTTAAATATGTCAAAATAAGTCCTGTAGAGTGATTGGTTATTTGCCTCAAAAAAGAGTGATAAAAGAATTAATCGTCAAAATGAGAATATATTTACTAATGGAAATAAAATTAAATTTCAAATCAAGAATCTCAACATGAGGAGGATATAAGAGCAAAGGCAAAGCTATCGATTAAGCTCCGTTGGTGGGACTTCTCATCATGTAAGTTTATTTTGAACTTACTTTGCTTAATTCTTATTATAATATTAAATGTTATTATGTTCATAAATAAACTGACGAGCGTAAACGTGTGCAAGTTGACAAGCACAAATGCATAAATAAGTTGACGAGCATAAACGTGTGCAACCCGACGAGTGTAAACATGTGCAAGCTGACAAGCGTAAACGTGTGCAAGCTAATAAGCTTAAACGCATGAATAAACTGACGATCATAAACTTGTGCAAGCTGACAAGCGTAAACGTGTACACACTGGCAAGCGTAAACGTGTGCAAGCTGACAAGCATAAATGTGTGCAAGCTGGCGTGCATAAACGTAATAAATATCTTGATATGTATAAATGTATGAGAAATTTAACTAGTGAAGAAAAAAAAAAGTCTTACATTGATCATGTGAGAAATATTGTGAATGAATCCTATATATTGAAATTGTTGACGAAAAAGTCATTATGCAAGTGATTTATCTTAGGAAGATTATTTTTTAACCATTTTACTTATTCATTGTGTTTCTTGTTTTGTAGATTTTAAACTTTTGATCACTTCGAGGTTGAATCCCAAATCAATTGCACCCTCAAGTTTATAACTCGATAGTTTTTTATAGTCTATTTGGGTTGAATATGGCATGTTTATAAGTGGTCTCAAATGTTGGTCATGTCCTAAATTAGGTTATATAAATACATGTCAATTCTTTTTTGTTAAGCTTGTGTTGTCAACATGAACTCTTTTGGAATATATGAATGAATGCTATGAAATGAAGCACCTTGTTTTGTGGTTTATATGTCATTTTTTACCTTTGTTATTATTAAATGCTTTGGACTTTAGAGGTTAAATTGAAAAGAATGGATTGCGTTATAAAAGCATACAAGGGATTTTGGTTTCACACGAACATGTGTAGTGGATATGTTAGTTACAAGGTGCCCACGAGCTAGCACACGATCCAACCCACGAGCGTAAGGTTAAATTTCGCACCCGTACACGAGCTAGCCCACGCTTAAACACACAAGCATGTTATGATCAAATACCCCTACAATCTAACCCACAATCGTGGAAATTTTTCTTAAATTAATGCAATGCTCACATGAATTGGCACACGACCTGGGCCACGACCGTGTAACCTAAGTTCGAGCATGCACACAAGCAAACACACAACCTACCCGACGACCGTGTGCCTTATTTTTATCAAACTTTTATTTTTCGATTTAATTTTTTAAATCATTTCAAATTGATCTTAAATAGTCTAAATGTTATTATTTAGGAAAACTTAATGGCTCATATTATCAATAATGTAAAATACTTAAAGTTTATGCCCTGTTCTTATGTTGAATATTATATAAAGTATCCTTATTTGGAACTGTAACACTCTGTATCATACACCAATGATAAAAGCGAATATGGATGTTACAAAAAGGATTAAATTTGTAGAATAAATAAGTTGTCTTCTATGTTGCGACACAAACACAACGTGTCGCGACAACGCTTAGGAAATCTACTAAGAAGCAAATTCTCCTACATCGCCACATAACTCTTGTGTGTCGAGACATCGCCTCCTGAATGTAAAATTTACACTGAATGAAAGGCATTTCGATCTTTAAAATGTTACTTAAAATACGAACGATAATTGACCTTAGGTTAAGAAAAACAACTGTTCAAAGTCTATAAATAAAACCTTTTAGCACTTAGATTTAAACATCCTCTACTTAGTATTTAGTTTCATTGTAATTTAGGTTTTAATTTTTTTTTATTTCTTTGTTATTTTATTTATGCTCTAAGTGGAAACTGAGATTTGTAACTTGCATAAACAGTTGCTTTTTCTTAACAGATTTCTATACAAGTTCTTAGTTTTTTTAATTCATATTTTCAATCTTCATTTTTATTTCTATTTCTATAATTGATTTTGTGATGTTTAAAGAAACCATGAGAAACTAATCTCTTTGTGAAGGATTAAGGAGTGGTGGTATGATGATTTGATCATAGTATAAAAGGATTTTCAAATAGATTAATTGTTTGAAAAATGAAGAACGTGAAAGAAACTTTAAGTTTGACAACCACAAGAAGTCATTTAAGTGAATATTAACCCAAAATTGATATTACCCATTCGTGAACACCTTTACCTCAAACCAATCTAAACTATGACCTCAAAAGATTAAGTAGTTTTTATTGACTCATTATATTAGTGAAAAATCGAAAGATCCCACTAGAGTAACGATCAATTTATTAAGGAAAAACCTTAAAAAATTAACGATTAAAAAATTCATACTGAAATGAACTAATCCTCCATACATTTGTTCCTCTATTTGTCTTTTATCTTTTCCCTTTATTTTATTTTATGTTCTTTAACTTAAACTCATTCTTTTTTTTGTACTATAAAACCTAAAAAGATTACTAATTACTTCTTTTCTTTGCAAGGATTTAAATCACAATCACTCAACCTCCTTTAGGTGCAATCCTTAGAGTACTCGTACTTCGCTGTAACTATATTACAACTCGATTCGTATACTTACGAAACCTTAAAAATACACACCAAATGGGAGAACATTTAGAGGCGATGATATTACTTTCAGTTTGAACAGTGGTGGCTAGTTGAAAATTCATGTGAAAAAGGGGTTAAATTGTTATGGGAGGGAAGTACCTTTAAGTGTTCCCAAAAGGTTGGAAAGAATAAGATAAAGGTTAATAAGGTGGGCTAAAAATTGAAGAAAAAGAGAGTGGGAAAGATAAGAGAATTGAAGGAAAGAATGAGCAAACTTATGAAGGAAGAACCCATAAACAGTATTTTTAAAAACCTTATTAAAACAAAACTCGACCTCAATATGGAAATTGATAAAATGAAGCTTTATTAAGATTAGAGAGTGAAAGTAAATTGGGTTAAAAATGAAGACCACAACATCAATTTTTTTCACAAGTATGCTTCACAAAGAAGAGCAAATGTTATCAAAGAACTTGAAAAGGAAGATGAGACCTCTATAACAAATCCAAATAAGATGGCGTCAATAACGAAAGAGTACTTTGCTACTTTATTCAACTCAGTTATAAAGGATGAAGTGATGAAAGGACTTGAAAGTGTTTCGAAGGGAATAACGAGAGATATGAATGAGATGCTAAAAACATCTTATACTGTTGAGGAAATAGTTTCAGCACTAAGGAACAGAAGATGATGGTTTTCCTACTCTATTTTTTTAGAAGTTTTGGCTATTGTGGAGAAAGAAGCAAGGGAATTCTACCTTAAGATTCTCAACAAAAGGAACTCTATGAAAGAAATTAACACCACACTTATCATGCTAATTCCAAAGATTTCTAGCCCAAGTACTTTAAAGGATTTTAGCTCTATTAGTTTATGCTCTGTTTTATATAAAATTATCTCAAAAACTATGGGCAATCGATTTAGAAAAGTACTTGATACATGCATATATAAGGCGCAAAATGCTTGTCCCAAGCAGGATGTTTATTGACAATGTTCTTCTGGATTAAAAAAGCCTACATGTTAAAGCAAAAAATAATAAGGAAAACAAACTCATTTACATTAAAACTCGATATGAGCAAAACGTATGATAAAATCGAATAGAGGTTCTTACAAGAGATGATGATAAGAATACGCTTTAATGTGAGGTGGATAATTTTGATTGAGTTGTGTCAATTCAGTCATGAAGAGGGGAAAATTTTAAATCGACCAAAAGACTAACGCAAGAAAACTCTCTAAGCCCTTATTTATTTCTAAACAAAAAGGTAACGATAAGTAAGCAAGCCCCAAAAATAACCATTTACTTTTTTACAAACAATTACATCCTATTCAACAATACTATAAACCAAGGAGTTAATGGATTTAAAACCATATCAAAAACTTACAAATGCCTTTAAGAGCAAAAGGTAAATTTGGAAAAGTCTACATTGTTTTTTAATTCTAACATTGTAATACAAAAGGGACTTGATATATCCAGATTTAAATGTTCGCTATTTAGAGGGACCAAAAAAGTATTTGGAACTACCAAATGTGATAGTAAGGTAGAAAAGGATTTTTCAAAGTTTAAAAGATAAGATGATGGAACGAGTTAATAATTAACGTGTTAATGTTATCGCAAGGTGGAAATGAGATTATGATAAAAAGTGTGTTGCAAGCAATTTCTAATTATGCTACATTGTGTTTCTTATTATCAAATGTTTTATGTTGAGAGATGGAATAAATTCTATAAATTTTGGTGGAAAAAATAAAAAGGAAAACGAGGCATGCATTGGTGCAATTGGTGTAAATTAAACATGTTAAAGAGGGATGGTTGAATGGGATTTAGAAGTATGGCAACATTTAATGTAGACCTTCTCACTAAACAGGGCTTGCTATTATTGGAGTAACCAAATTCATTATTAACACAATCTTTAAAAGCTATCCCCATAATATTTTTATGCAAGCTGAGTTAGGAAACTTCCTTTCGTATACTTGACATAGCATTTAAGCGACGAGGAAGATTCTGTCAAAGGGCATGATTTGGCAAGTAGGCACAAGTGAGGACATCTCCATTTGGCAGGATGCCTGGATTGAAAAACAATAGCATTCAAGAGTCAATTCCTAATAATTCTACAATGTAAGTAGTAGAATTAATAAATCCACACAAGGAAATGGAAGGAGGAAGTCATTACCAACCTATTCATCCAACATGAGGCAGAGGCGATCCTGGTTATCTCACTAGCTACACATGCAAGGAAGGATAAGAGGGTCTGGAGTGGCGAGCCCATGGAGGAGTATACAATAAGAAGCGATTACAAAAAATTATTGCTAAAAAATATAAACTCGATGGACACACTCAAGGACGATACAAACAAAGACTTTTATAACAACTTATGGAGCACAAATCTAGCTAGTAAAGTAAAAATAACAATATGGAGAATTTACAATAACTTCATTCCCACATTCGGGAACCTTTACAATCGACGAGTTTGTAACTCGAAAATTTGCCCGAGATGCAAGGCAAGGGTAGTGTCTTTGGAACATGTTTTTCGAGACTATCCTACAGTAAAAGAAATCTAGTCAATACTTGGATTTGGAAAAGCAGGAGGCTCATTACCAAAGCTGTTTCTGGAATGGGATAGAGATTTAATTACCAGTAATAGCAGTCAACAAAAATAACTCCTATTCGCTACACTATGGGCGATTTGGATGGACCGCAATAGAGTGTTACATTTGAAAAAAATACCAGTCAGTTTCATAGATGACTATCTTCATAACGAAATATTTACAAGAATGGGATGCTACAAATAATGTCACACAAGGGCGAAGAGTTACCAGTCAAATATGGAGAGCGCCAAGGCTGGGCATCGTCAAAATAAACTTCGATGGGGCCTACAACAAAACTAGCAAGCAGTTAGGTACATGAATAATTTGAAGAAATTCTAAAGGGGAAAACTTGGGGGGCAAAAATGGCTATAAATAAAAGAATACCTACATCGTTCGCGGCGGAGGCACTAGCCTGTCGTCAGGCTGTCAAAACCGATGTGTAGAGGCAGGAAAAGATGACATATTAAAGATATGCTTTTATGTCCAAGATATTCAAATGTTAAGTAAAAAGTATGATGAACGCTTGTTTCAACAAATACCCAGATCGGGCAATGAAGTAGCACATGAACTGACGAGAGAAGCGAAAGAGGGGAACAGAAGCACTGACCTGGTATTCTCTTTACCACGATGGGCGACGGAAGCGCTGGAGAAAGATTTGAGAAATCTGGATTTTGAGGAATGAAGAATAGGACTCGGGATAAGAAAGAAATTGAAATGGAAAAGAAGCATATCAGCCTTTCAAATTAGCTAAGATGCGAGTAAAGGAAAAAATTGAAATAACTTTGATAAGATCGAAAAAGACAGGTCACTAGAGGATTGGAATGGTTTCTGAAAAGGTGCGAGTTTAATGGGAGGCCTTGGAAATGAAAATTGGCTTTAAATGCGCTGGTAAGGCGGTGAAGGGTTTTCCCAATTTTATGCTAGGCATTGGAAGTATTGGAAATAGGCTTGGGTTTTAGATAAGTTTTATTTCGGTTTTTTTTAGGTGTAGGCCTCCTTTGTTTTTTATTTCTAGTTTGCGTTTTGTTTTTCAATTTGAGTTACCTTAGTTAATTGTAATTTTACGGGCCGAGTCCCATTATTTTAATAAATTTTTCCATATAAAAAATATATATATTATTTAGAAGAAAACTAATGAAAAATAAAAGAAAAAAGAAATAGAATTTCAAGATAAATTCATTGGTATCAAGAATTGATTCAGAAAACGACTCGTTAGTTTAAAGAATTTTTTTTTGAGTTTTATAATTTTTATAGATATGGAATGTCTCTATTTTAAAAACTGAAAGTTTTGGTTAGAAAATTTAAGGATCAAATTGATAGAATTTATAAATATGAAAGGTTAAATTTATTGAATTATTTAGAATTAGAATCAAATTAATAGAATATCAGGTATTGAGGATTAAATGTCTTATTGTACTAATTAGAAAACAGACTTTTCATTATTAATCTAACGACGTGTAACCAAAACATTAATAAATTTAAACATTAGTACCTAAATTGGATATTTTTAAAGTTAACGAACGAATAAGTAAATCGATAATATTAGTGATTAATGTGTAACTTTACATAATTAAATCACCAAAATGAAAATATTTTAATAATTGAATGACTAGCAATATATTTAAGGAACAGTTACTTCTATGATTAACAAATGTAGATTACCATTTACATTGAGCCCTCAACGCTCACATTACAACCACAAACGTCTAACTATTCACTCATTGAAGACTACCATTTATATTTGAGTTTATCTCATTCTAAATGTTTTTTTAATATTAATCACTTCAAATCTTAAATTTGATATCAGAAAGATTTATCTGATTAATTTTAAAAATGTTCATATGTTATAAATATTTTATTATAAAGATAAGAAGTTTGATATATTTCAAGATTTCAATTTTCATTAGGAGTAGAATTTTATCTATACTATTTATTAAGTCCTTAATTGAATTAGGAAATTATAAAATGTTATTCTATAAGATTAGAAAATTATGAAATGTCCTTCTATAATTAATTTTTATTATTATTCGAGTGTATTTTAGTTTTTTTATTAATTTTATATATTTTTGTTTTAATGTACACAACTCATTATCTCCAAGTTATATATCTATACTAATATTTTGAAATATTGATTGAGTTGATGCACTCTCAATTGGGTCAACATGAATTATTGATTTACCAAAAACCAACAAACTAAAATATATATAAAAAAAAGAAAAAGAAATGGGTGAGGTGTGAATAGAACCTAGGACTTTTAAGGAGTAAACTAAGCTCCTAATCATTTAGTTTATCTTATTTCTTGATTATTCTTTACAATTAATCCCTTATATTTTTTGGTGTTACAAAATTGATATAGCTCTAACACTAATTAAGTGATAATTAAAAGATAAATTTAATCTCTATTTATATATTCAGATTTTTATTCAAGTTATAACTTTATTTTATTATGTTAATAAAAAAGGAATTACAAAATTTTTTAAAAATAAAAATAATTCAAAATTTAAAAAATTATTTTAACTTTAATTATTAGTTATTTTGATTTATTGGTACTGAGTATGCTTAGAGTTTTATTTAAGTCAATAAAATTATCAAAACTTATTTTTAAATAGAGTCATAATTAATAATTCTAAATTAAATTATAAATATTTTTAAATGTCAATTTAGTAATATGTTAAAAAATAAAGGGTATTCAAACGTTTCTGAATTCATGTTATATATTTATATAATAATTTTGAAAACCATCAATTAAAATATTTATAAAAATATTATCATTCATATTATTATTTTATTAAATAAAACTACAATTTCTCATATTTTTAATGTCATAAAATAGAATAATTTAAGATTTCTATTATATATAATTTATAATGTTTTTAGTAGTAATTTCATATTTTCACCTTGAATTTAAATATACATCCCACTGTTCAATTTCACCATTATGGCTATCCTGCAGATTCAAAGAAAGTTTAATTCCAGCTACGATAAAATTATTTTTTAAAAAGATAAAAATAAAGAAAAATGAACTCAAATCTTCTGCAAACTAATTACTTTTCAATGAGAATTGAAAAATAAGTTTGATGAAATTACAAAGCAAGGTTTAAACATAACCACTATTCAAAAGGTAATAAAACATATATCAAACTTCAAATTTAGATGAAGCAATTACAGACTTAAACCTGAACCACTTAATTATTGCTTTTTTATTTGGTTTAACTGTGCCACCATTTCAGGTGTCAAATAATTCTTCCAATCGCCAACCTTTACTTTTCAAAAAAAGATCTTGTTTTCAGTCCCGTCATTCCACTGCTCTGCACGATGTTTCCCAACTTTATTCACTTCCAAATTGCTTATATTTTCGAAATTGCACATCTTTTCAATCTTTTCGGGCACTCCTTTTTGCTGTACCTCCAACGAGAATGGGTAACCGATAAACTCGGCCAATTTCTTAAGATGAAAAATATTATTTTCACTCATTTCTTCATATTTTAAGAACAAGATCGTGTCTGGATGTTCCAAACTTGCTTTCCAGTACCCTAAATCATGGTCCCTATAAGGTCCATAGAAACTTTCACCAGCACAAAACAACTCAAACTCTTCGTCAAGATTAATGGGTTGAATATTTCGAGAATTCAAGTACCCGGCAATGAATGATAGAGTGAAACAAATGTACCTTGGGGTCCCTGCAAATGTAAACAATTTTACAACCATGATCGATTATTGATGTTGGTAACAAAGAAAAAGGGGCATGTGTGGCCAAGAGAGGATTTCCAAGAGCTCGATTATTGGAAAAATTGGCACGATCAACCTCCAAGTCCATGAAAGGCACCAGATCATGAGGCATCTTGGAAAGAAAAGGGGTGGTGGAATCATCGAATGAATTTCTTGTAATAATGGTGAAAGTGAGGGATTTTAACCAGGCTGTGCCTGTTCTAGGGGCACTAAAAAGGATGATATCAGTGGATTGAGCTTTGAGTTGTTGTTGAGCTGACAGGATTCCTGGTAGGAAACGCAAGGGGATCCAAAACCCTTTATATTGTAAAGAAGCATCAAGGTGACCCCAAGCATTCCCTTTCAAGAGAGTGGATATCATCTCTTTCAATGACTTCTCAAAATCATCTTCCTTTTCTTTCTCATTGTGGGAATCTAAGTGGGAATCCATGAACTACAAGGAGGCTATAGAGTGCAAATGTTGTAACAACTCGATTTTCAGTGGTGTCGAAAATAATGGTTTTGGGACCACAACTCCGATGAGTTGAGTCGTAAATATTAGTTATTTAATATTTGTGATGTCATCAGATCGTATTAAGTTTTGGTTATGAAATTTTGACTTTTAATTAGATAATTAAATAGAAAGAACTAATTTGTAATAGGTGCAAAAGTATAGATTTTTAATTAGGAGGACCTAATGAGTAAATAAACCAAAAGAGATAAGTTAGTGGAAAATCATGGCATTTAAGGGCTAATGAAATGATTAATTAAAGGCTTAAGTGATAAACTAAATTAATTATGAAAGTCTAAATAATTACAAAATTGCCATTAAGTATAAAGTGAAATTAAAGAATTAAATGACATTTTTCCTTCAAAATTTCTCACCTTCTTCTTCTTCATTCGGCCAAGAGCAGAAAGTTAGGATTTTTACACTTTCAAGTTTTAAGCTTTGATTTGGGTAAGTAAACCTCGATCGTTTTTAGTAATTTTTATGTTTTTAAGTTCGTAGCTTGATCTAGATTATGCAAGGACTAATTTGTGAATCTGTCAAATGTTAGAAAACTTGTCATTGTTGAAATTGCTTGTTCTTGAAAGCTTTTGATGTATTTGAGTGTTTGATCCTTGGGTTAAATCTTTTTGTAAAGTGATTTTCGATGAAATTAAGGTTTAAGGATTAAAATATGAAAATGGTGAAACTACATATATTATTATGAAAATAAATGTGTGAATGGGCTGGATAGATACCCAAGAGAATTCGACTATGTTAGTTGTGTGAGAGAATGGTTAATTTGCATGTTTTGTGTTGAAAGGACTAAATTGAATAAAAAGAGAATGTTAGGGGTAAAATCGTAATTTTATCAAAAAGGGTTTGATTGTGTTAAATGAATTAATTGTGTGATTTAATATGAAAGATTGAATGATTTGTGAATGTAGACTATGATAGTGCTACCGACCGTGGAAAAAGGAAGTTAGCAGATTAGTCCCTAAAGTCTTTCCTAAACTGCAATTCAGTCGGGTAAGTTCGTAGGGTAGACCTTACTTAATATCTTTGTATATGTATATATTGTCAATGAACAGCAAATTGGAAGTATTGGTATTGAAGATGATCAAAGAAATGGAACGCAAGAGATAGTAGGGTTTATGCCGTTGAAATAGTAACGACACGATGGTTGGGGTACCGCATGTGTTACGAGTCCTCGAAAGCTCATGTGAGCAGCATCTTGACTCGGAAAAAAATATGGATCCTATATAGAGTACAGGTCCTACGATGGCTAGGACTTATGCTTTATGCATACTCTTGACAACTCATGTGAGCAGCATCGTAAGGAAACAGTTTACAGAACAGATAGACATCGTACCGTTGGCCGGGGTATCGCATAAGTTACGAGTCCTTGACAGCTCGTGTGAGCAGCATCGGGTACTAGTAACAGAAAGTTATGAACAAGAAGAGAAGTTTTAAATACTCTAGAGAAATGGAAACTACGTTGGCTCTAATGAGTCATTGTTGCTATTACCATGTTGGTATTTCTTAACTATCGAACTTACTAAGCTATAAAGCTTACCACAATTATTTTTGTTGTTTTGTAGATCGTTTTGTTGACTGAAGATCGGATCATCGACCTCACTTGAAGTCACACTATCACGGAGTTGTCGGTAGATTTTGCATCACTTGGTCTTATGACATGTACTAGGATGTTATTAACCTTTGATATGGAACCAAAGATGTTGAAATTTTACTATTTTGATTTTGTAAATGCATGAAGTATAACTTCGATGCTTAGGCTTATAATGCTTGTAAAGACTTAGAAGTTATGTGTGTGTTGTGATGTTTTAATGCATAACTTATATTGGTTGTGTTTGAGGTATTAAACTTGTGTCTTGGCATCATTAATGAAATTTTGCATACTTGTTTCGGTAGAATTATTGCATGTATCGGTAAAAGTATAGGGTAGGAGAGAGGTAGTTCTTTGACTTGGATTGTATCGGTAGTTGAATTGCAAGTATCGATAGTTCATAGTACTGATGTATCAGTAGTATGTAAGCTTGTATAGGTAGAAGTTACAGGGTGTGGATTTTTACTCTCTGGAGTTTTTAGTATCTGTAGTTGCATGACTTATATCGATAGAAATCATACATGTAGCGGAAGAACTAGTACAGGTACTGGTAGAAATCTGCACTGTTCTAAAATTGTTCATTGAATTGACTACTACCGATACTTGACCATCAGGTACTAGTAGAAGTCCCTTAAAATGTTGGAAATACCATTTTTACCCTTGATAAAATTGTGTTATGTTTAGATATTGTTTTAAATTGGGAGAAATGATTTTTGTATTGACTAAAAATACAAATAGTCGGATATTTGTAAAAGATGAACAATATAAAATGAATAGTAAACACCATAATCCTAATCGACGACAGTGTACGGGATTTGGGTGTTACAAATGTTATGGAACAATGTGTGTGTTTGAACCAGATTTGGAATAGTGATAAATTAGAATAGAGAATTATAAATGTTTAGTGAAGTAAGGAAGGTTAGAATTTTTTTTTTTAAGGATTAAATAGTAAATGAGAGAAAATATGGGGGATTAAATAGTGAATTATCTGAAATGAATTTTGAGTCATCATGGGAATTAGATTGATTGATGAGGGGCAAAAGAGTAATTTGGTGGAAGATATTTTTTTTGGAGGCAAAGTTTTGGGCCAAAGTGTAAAGTTGAAAGGCTCAAGGACTAAGAATGTAATTTTATCATTTTTCTTAAGTGAGATATTTTAAGTGAAAATTCTAGAGAATTTGAGAGAAGAAAAAGCTGGTTAAAAAGATGAAAATATCATCTTTTTCATTAAGTTAGCTGTCCATGGCCTTTTCTTCCATTTCCAACTTTTGCTTTTATTCCAAATAGGTCCTTCCATCATTTTTAAGCTTTCCAAACTCCAAAACTTTCCATTTTCTTTGGAACTTCTGAAAGAAAGTCATAAAAGAGAGTTAGTAGACACCTTAAACTTCTTATAGAATTAATTTTGAGGTGTTAGAGAGATAAAGGACTAAATCGAGAAAATTTGAATTCAAGGGTTAAGGTAAGAAATGGTTAAATCCTCATGATATACATGTATTTTACTGTTATTTAGCATGGAAATCATTGAATTATAGCATTTAGCTTACATGTGTGTGTGAAATTGAAGAGAAAGAGAAGAGAGGCAATGATCAAATTGAAGACAAAGAAAAAGAATAGAACAAGGGGTAAAAGAGAAGGAAATCAGCCTTTTTGTTGTAAGTACTACAAGAGTTTTGAACTATGGTTTAATTTCTCTAATGGTATATGAATTATTAGCATAGAAATTGTTAGATAGGTACTTGATTTGAATGTTTATAATGATAAAATGAAGGGATTAATGTGTGATTTAGTAAAACAGTCTGGACAGAATAGAGGATTAACTTCGAAAATTCACTAAAAATTGTATATAAAGAGTTAAGGGTCCTATTATATATGAAATTAAAGCTTATTGAGTTTAGTTTCATATGGAAGAAACGGTGATGGAAATGGATCTGTAAGTTCTGAGATACAACTGATTTTGTGTAACAAGGTCAGAGTAGGTACGAGTTCCCCTGTTCTGACTTTGAAAAATCATAGAAAAATGTAGAAAAATAATTATAGACTGAAATTTATATGTCTAAATACTTAATGAGTCTATTTTCAATATAAATAAACGGGAACATCATTTTATCTTTGTACTTAAAGATAGATAATTTTTAGTGAAGAAAGGTCGAAACTGTAAGGCAGCAGCGAAGGGGTAAATTGAAAGAATTTACTGTACAAATTGGCTAAAGTAAAAATTCTGGAAATTTTATGGTAAAAATATGATTGAGTCTAGTTTCAGAAACATCAAGCGGATTATGATTTTGAATTCTGTAGCTCAAGATATAAATAATTTGGTGACTGTGACGCAAGTGTACAGCTTTGAAAATATAAATGTGAAGTATTTGATGATGTATTTATGTGAGATATATCATTTATGAGAAATGATGCTAATTGAGATTGTGCCCAAGTAGACAAATTAGAACCATTGTGATATTAGTGGCATGCCATTAAGGAACACTAGCGCGCTCTCTGATTAGCACTGTGTGTGCTCTCTGTTTAGCACGTCTCGTGCTCTCTGTTATTAGCACTGTGTGTGCTCTTTGATTAGCACTTTGTGTGCTCTCTGACTAGTACTTTGTGTACTCTCTGTTTAGCACTGTGTGTGCTCTCTGTTGCCCAGCACTTATGTGCTCTCTGTTTGTTCCGTATATCCTAACGGTTCTATGAAAGTCTACTAAGGGCTAAACTACAGAAAGTGGATAAAAGTGTAAGTTGTACCATTGTGGTAAGTTACAGGTTACATGTAAGAAAAGCAAGAAGTTTATATGCATGGGTACTTAAATGATCATTCATTATTTTTGTAGTGCTTACTAAGCCTTCACCGGCTTAACGCGTTTATTTTAACGCGTAGGTACAAGGAATACAAGAAGGTAGATCGGGACCTCTCATTACATCACATCACTTGGAGTTCAAATTTTGGTATATTACTTTTGATGTAAAATGACATGTACTATGGAACTTATATGTGTACTTATTAGATAAACAAAAATGTTGTTTTGTGTGACGAAATGAAATGAGGTATTTTGGATAAAAAAAAAGTTGCATGACTCGGTTTATTTTAATGTAATACTTTTATATCGGGTTTATGCATATGAACCGGATTTAAGGGTGTTACATTTGTTGGTATTAGAGCGAAGGTTTTCTGATATTTGGGGCCGAGAAAATGAGTCCACAAGTACATGTCATTTTATATGTTGATGTGATGAGGTGTTATTTAGTTATTTAATTGTTTAAATTATGAATATTGTAGAAAGTAAAGATGTCAGATAGGCGAGAAGAGTCCGAAAATGAAAGTAGGGTCCCAAACCCTAATAGAGAAGAAGATCCACATAGGATCCGAGACCGAAGAGAATCAATAAGTGAAGAAAGAACTCAACCCCTAAGTGAATCAATATCCCCTCCTCAAGAAATTTCGATTGCTACTTTGTTACAAACGATGAACCAGTTGTTACAACAAGTAGTAAGAAGCAATGTGCAAAATGTGCCTCCACCACCATCTACTAGTGCCCCTCAGTTGCAACCCTCTGTATCCAGTCGCCGGTCTCCTATAAAAAGATTAAGAAAGCATGGAGCTGAAGAGTTTAAGGGGAGAAAAGATGATGATCCTGCAGAGGCAGAGGAATGGCTCGAGAATAGTCAGAGGGTACTTGAGGAACTACAGTGCACGGAAGAAGAAAAGCTAAGATGTGCTGTATCTCTGTTAAAGGGTGAAGCCTACCAATGGTGGACTATAGTGTTAAATATTCATCCTGCAGAAAGGATCAACTGAAATTTCTTTGTGTCTGAATTCAAGAAGAAATATATCAGTGAGTTATATTTGGAGAAGAAGAAAAGGGAATTTCTAGACTTGAAGCAGAATAACATGACCGTGGCTGAGTATGAACGTGAGTTTCTCAAACTGAGCAGGTATGCTAAAGAATTAATAGCTAATGAAGCAGATATGTGTAGAAGATTTGAGTGGGGATTGAATGAAGAGATATATGTTCCACTGCTACCGTTACATCTACAAGAATTTTCTGTTCTGGTTGATCGAGCTCAAAGGTTAGAGGAGGGATTGATTCGTTCGAAAGAGAAAAGTGCTGGAAAGAGAACAGCCATTAGTTCTGCACCTCCCCTTTCTTTGAAAAGAATGAGAGGATTTAGAGATCCTAGATATGCTTCTTTTTCTGCTGGTCAGAGGTCTCGAAGCCAAATACGACAAACTCAACAAGGAACTTCCATAGTTAGTACAGGTGGTACTAGAAGAAGGTCATCACAAATGCAATCACCGTGTAAACATTGCGGAAGATTTCATTGGGGAGAGTGTCGACTGAATACTCGAGTTTGTTTTAGATGTGGGTCTCAAGATCATTTTATAAGAGATTGTCCAAGGATGATGGAGAATACTACCGAATAGTCTGTAAAAGGTAGTTCAGCTTCACAAAGAAGCAGATTACCCGGAAATTCTGGTAATGTTGGTATGAGATCAACAAGAAATGAAGTTGATAGATCTGAGTCACGGAAGCCACGAACATATGCCATCAGAACCAGGGAAGAAGAAAATGCTCCCGATGTGATCACTAGTAAATTCTCTTTATTTGACTCTTCGGTAGTTGCATTGATAGATCCAGGTTCTACGCATTCATACATATGCATTTCATTAGTGAAAGATAGAGAATTAGTAATAGAACCTACGAAACATGAGGTGATAGTTACAAACCCTTTTGGGCAAAATGAGAGAGTCAATAAAGTGTGTAATGGGTGTCCTTTAAAGATTCAGGATTGTGAATTTCCAGCAAATCTTATGGTCTTGTCATTCAATGAATTTGATGTGATACTGGGGATGGATTGGTTATCGAAATATGCAGTCATGGTTGATTGCAAAAGAAGAAGAATTTCTTTAAGAACTATAGATGGAAATGAGGTGATCGTAATTGGTGAGAATTACAGTGTTATGTTAAATGTGGTTTCTGCAATCAAAGCTTGTAAAATGATTAAGAAAGAATATGATTTTCTTAGCCTATGTTCTAGATACTCGAGCAGAAGAAAGTGAGATTGAAAAGATAACGATAGTACAAGAATTTTCCGATGTGTTTCCTAAAGAATTACCAGGTTTACCTCCTAAAAGAGAAGTTGAATTTGGAATTGAATTAGTTCCGGGGACTGCACCAATTTCGATAGCACCATATAGAATAGCACCAGCAGAGTTAAAAGAATTGAAGACTCAGTTGCAAGAATTGTTGGATAAAGGATTCATACGTCCAAGTGTATCACCGTGGGGAGCTCCGGTTTTGTTTGTAAAAAAGAAAGATGGGTCTTTAAGGTTGTGTATAGATTATCGTCAGTTAAACAAAGTGACGGTAAAGAATAAGTATCCGTTGCCCAGAATTGATGATTTGTTTGATCAGTTGAAAGGAGCAAGTGTGTTCTCAAAGATTGATCTAAGATCAGGATACTATCAGTTGAAGGTAAAAGACTCGGATGTGCCAAAGACTACCTTCAGAACTCGATATGGTCATTATGAGTTTTTGGTCATGCCATTTGGATTAACTAATGCTCCAGCTGCATTTATGGACCTGATGAACAAAATTTTTCAGCCATATTTGGATCAGTTTGTAGTAGTATTCATTGATGACATTCTGGTATATTCGAAAGGTGAAGAAGAGCATGAGAAGCATCTTCGAATTGTATTGCAGATTTTGAGAGAAAAACAATTGTTTGCTAAGCTGAGTAAATGTGAGTTTTGGCTGAAAGAAGTCATTTTTCTGGGACATATTGTATCGGCTAATGGCATTCGAGTAGATCTGAAGAAGGTTGAAGCTATTCTCGAGTGGAAACCGCCAAAGAATGTGACCGAGGTAAGAAGTTTTCTGGGTTTGGCCGGTTATTATAGAAGATTTGTACAAGGATTTTCTATAATTGCATTGCCATTAACAAGGTTATTGCAAAAAGATGTGAAGTTTGAATGGAATGAGAAGTGTCAACAAAGTTTTGAAAGATTAAAAGCAGCATTGACCGAAGCTCCGGTGTTAATACAACCAGAATCTGGTAAGGAATTTGTGATTTACAGTGATGCATCTTATAATGGTTTGGGTTGTGTACTAATGCAAGAAGGAAAGGTAGTTGTATATGCGTCTAGACAGTTGAAGCCATATGAGAAGAATTACCCGACACATGATATTGAGTTGGATGCAATAGTGTTTGCACTGAAGATTTGGAGACATTATTTATATGGAGAGAAGTGCCATATTTATACAGATCACAAGAGTTTGAAATATTTGCTAACTCAGAAAGAGCTGAATTTGAGACAAAGGAGGTGGATGGAATTGATTAAAGATTATGACTGTATCATTGACTATCATCCTGGGAAAGCGAACGCAGTAGCTGATGCTCTAAGTAGAAAATCAATGGCAGCTTTGAAGGCGATGAATGCACATTTGGAAATACAATCAGATGGTGAATTATCAGTTGAGTTAAGAGTGAAACCAACTTTGTTATAAGAAGTGAAAGATGCACAAGAAGACGATGAAGAGTTGATGAAGATAAAGAAACAACTTGAAGAAGGCAAAGGTAATGAATTTGAAATTGATAGTGAAGGAAGTTTAAGATTTCATAATCGATTATGTGTGCCTAATCAAGAAAATTTGAAACGGAGAATTTTGGATGAAGCTCATCATAGTTCATTTGCTATGCATCCGAGAAGTAACAAGATGTATCATGACTTAAAGTTATTTTATTGGTGGAAAGCAATGAAACAGGATATAGTTGAGTATGTTTCCAAGTGTTTGATATGTCAAAAGGTAAAGGCAAAGCATCAAGTGCCATCAGGGTTGCTTCAAATGATAACTATTCCATAATGGAAATGGGAAAAAATTACAATGGATTTTGTCACAGGATTTCCACTTTCACCGAAGAAGAAGGATTCCATATGGGTGATCGTTGATCGATTAACTAAGTCTGCTCATTTTCTCCCGGTAAGAATTGATTTTTCAATGGATAAGTATGCACAATTGTATATAGATGAAATAGTTAGACTTCATGGTGTGCCTGTATCTATTATTTTTGATCGGGATCCAAGATTTACATCAAAGTTTTGGGAAAGATTACATGAAGCTTTGGGTACTCGATTGAACTTTAGTACAGCATATCATCCTCAGACAGATGGACAGTCAGAAAGGGTGATTCAGATTCTGGAAGACATGTTGAGAAGCTGTATTATTGAGTTTGAAGGTAATTGGGAAAGGTATTTACCGTTGATTGAATTTACTTATAATAACAGTTATCAGTCAAGTATTCAAATGGCACCATATGAAGCATTGTACGGTAGAAAGTGTAGGACTCCTGTATGTTGGACAGAGTTAAGTGAACAGAAGCTTGTGGGTCCTGATCTGATTCGAGAAACTGAAGAAAAAGTAAAGTTGATCCGAGAGCGATTAAAGGCTGCTTCAGATAGACAGAAGTCCTATGCGGATTTGAAAAGGAAAGATATAGAGTTCAATGTTGGTGAAAAGGTTTTCTTAAAAGTGTCTCAGTGGAAGAAAGTTCTCCGATTTGGCAAAAAGGGGAAATTGAGCCCAAGATTTATCGGGCCATATGAGATATTGGAAAGAATTGGTCCAGTTGCTTATCGATTGGCTCTTCCACCAGAATTAGATAAGATTCATAATGTTTTTCATGTGTCTATGCTACGGAGGTACCGATCTGACTCATCCCATGTGATTACTCCAGAGAGTATTGAAATACAACCGGATTTGACTTATGAAGAGGAACCAATAAAGATACTAGCTCAAGAAGTGAAAGAATTGAGGAATAAAAGAGTTCCTCTGGTAAAAGTGCTATGGAGACATCATAACTCAGAAGAAGCTACTTGGGAAAGAGAGAAAACGATGAAACAACAGTATCCACAGTTGTTCAGTACAGGTAAATTTCGAGGACAAAATTTATTTTAAGGGGGGAAGAATTGTAACATCCGTGTGTTTGAACCATATTTGGAATAGTGATAAATTAGAATAGAGAATTATAAATGTTTAGTGAAGTAAGGAAGGTTAGAATTTTTTTTTTAAGGATTAAATAGTAAAGGAGAGAAAATATGGGGGATTAAATAGCGAATTATCTGAAATAAATTTTGAGTCATCATAGGAATTAGATTGATTGAGGAGGGGCAAAAGAGTAATTTGGTGGAAGATATTTTTTTTGGAGGCAAAGTTTTGGGCCAAAGTGTAAAGTTGAAAGGCTCAAGGACTAAGAGTGTAATTTTATCATTTTTCTTAAGTGAGATATTTTAAGTGAAAATTCTAGAGAATTTGATAGAAGAAAAAGCTGGTTAAAAAGATGAAAATATCATCTTTTTCATTAAGTTAGCCGTCCATGGCCTTTTCTTCCATTTCCAACTTTTGCTTTTATTCCAAATAGGTCCTTCCATCATTTTTAAGCTTTCCAAACTCCAAAACCTTCCATTTTCTTTGGAACTTCTGAAAGAAAGTCATAAAAGAGAGTTAGTAGACACTTTAAACTTCTTATAGAATTAATTTTGAGGTGTTAGAGAGATAAAGGACTAAATCGAGAAAATTTGAATTCAAGGGTTAAGGTAAGAAATGGTTAAATCCTCATGATATACATGTATTTTACTGTTATTTAGCATGAAAATCATTGAATTATAGCATTTAGCTTACATGTGTTTGTGTGAAATTGAAGAGAAAGAGAAGAGAGGCAAGGATCAAATTGAAGACAAAGGAAAATAATAGAACAAGGGGTAAAAGAGAAGGAAATCAGCCTTTTTGTTGTAAGTACTACAAGAGTTTTGAACTATGATTTAATTTCTCTAATGGTATATGAATTATTAGCATAGAAATTGTTAGATAGGTACTTGATTTGAATGTTTATAATGATAAAATGAAGGGTTTAACGTGTGATTTAGTAAAACAGTCTGGACAGAATAGAGGATTAACTTCGAAAATTCACTAAAAATTGTATATAAAGAGTTAAGGGTCCTATTATATATGAAATTAAAGCTTATTGAGTTTAGTTTCATATGGAAGAAACGGTGATGGAAATGGATCTGTAAATTCTGAGATACAACTGATTTTGTGTAACAAGGTCAGAGTAGGTACGAGTTCCCCTGTTCTGACTTTGAAAAATCATATAAAAATGTAGAAAAATAATTATAGACTGAAATTTATATTTCTAAATACTTAATGAGTCTATTTTCAATATAAATAAACGGGAACATCATTTGATCTTTTTACTTAAAGATAGATAATTTTTAGTGAAGAAAGGTCGAAACTGTCAGGCAGCAGCGAAGGGGTAAATTGAAAGAATTTACTGTACAAATTGGCTGAAGTAAAAATTCTGGAAATTTTATGGTAAAAATATGATTGAGTCTAGTTTCAGAAACATCAAGCGGATTATGATTTTGAATTCTGTAGCTCAAGATATAAATAATTTGGTGACTGTGACGCAAGTGTACAGCTTTGAAAATATAAATGTGAAGTATTTGATGATGTATTTATGTGAGATATATCATTTATGAGAAATGATGCTAATTGAGATTGTGCCCAAGTAGACAAATTAGAACCATTGTGATATTAGTGGCATGCCATTAAGGAACACTAGCGCGCTCTCTGATTAGCACTGTGTGTGCTCTCTGTTTAGCACGTCTCGTGCTCTCTGTTATTAGCACTGTGTGTGCTCTTTGATTAGCACTTTGTGTGCTCTCTGACTAGTACTTTGTGTACTCTCTGTTTAGCACTGTGTGTGCTCTCTGTTGCCCAGCACTTATGTGCTCTCTGTTTATTCCGTATATCCTAACGGTTCTATGAAAGTCTACTAAGGGCTAAACTACAGAAAGTGGATAAAAGTGTAAGTTGTACCATTGTGGTAAGTTACAGGTTACATGTAAGAAAAACAAGAAGTTTATATGCATGTGTACTTAAATGATCATTCATTATTTTTGTAGTGCTTACTAAGCCTTCACCGGCTTAACGCGTTTATTTTAACGCGTAGGTACAAGGAATACAAGAAGGTAGATCGGGACCTCTCATTACATCACATCACTTGGAGCTCAAATTTTGGTATATTACTTTTGATGTAAAATGACATGTACTATGGAACTTATATGTGTACTTATTAGATAAACAAAAATGTTGTTTTGTGTGACGAAATGAAATGAGGTATTTTGGATAAAAAAAAAGAAGTTGCATGACTCGGTTTATTTTAATGTAATACTTTTATATCGGGTTTATGCATATGAACCGAATATAAGGGTGTTACACAATGACTTTATAAATAAGGTGGAACAAAAATCAGCCACACATACATTTGGAAGATAAGAGATATTAAGACTTTTTTTATATATAAATAATCTAGAAATATCAATTAATTACGAAAATGTTCTGCATAAAAAATTATTTAAGTAAATTACTCGTTTGTTACAGTGAAAGTTGGAGTTGTTTGACCAATCGACGACACCACCCACTTTTCTAGTCAAATCATTATACAATCATCAATTTTTTAAAAAAAAAAAATTTGTGTCGTTACTGTGTCAAGCGACACCCGCATGTATTTTTCAAAACACTTTTGAAAAATACAAGTATTCATGGTGGAGAAAAAAAAAGAAAATATTTTTTAATGAGTGTTGTCGGTTTATCAGGCGACACCAATCAATTTTAAAAAAGATATTTATATTTTCGAATGTACATTGAAAAAAAAAATACGAAAAAAGTAATTTTTTATAAATGCTGCAAATGAGTAACATGTTTAAATTTTTTTTTAAAAATTATAGTTTTTGTTTCAAGGTCACATATTTAGTTGTCAAACCAAATGTTCCAACATCACCATCACATTTTAACCATTTCAAATATATGACATGTTAGTTTCAGTTTTTTTTTCCTTTCAAAACTCAAAACATGGTTGGTTTCCCATGTCTTCTTTCTTCGGTAAAGTTTTTGTTCTTTTCTTCTTGGGTTTCGTTCAAAATATCATTTTTCTCTTTTCCTTTTTTTTCTTTTTGAAACAATAACATTTTGAAATAAAAATGACCATACAATCACAAAACACAGCCGCACACATTTTTTATTAATATTTTTGTTATTTCTTTAATTTATTTTGTTTGGAGTGTTTCGTCTTGGCAAGATGCTAGCTATTTTACTCATCTTCCCAAAAAATAAAATATTTATAATAATAACTCAAGTTCAAAAATAATCACCAAAATAATCTGAAATAAACAATGTTTATGGGTTTTGGCCACCCCATAGTCTAACACCCACATAAATTTCCTCCCAATCATTACTGTCGAAACGTTTATTTTTAGGAAAACAAAGAGGTCTCGAACAATATTTTAAAAAATTGAAAATTGGAAAAATAGGAGTCACCACCAATATTTTATTCGGTGTGATTGGATCACCACAAAACATTTAAAATCTGTTTTGAAAAACATTTTGGTCTTCGAAATCCAGAAAATGGGTTCGGGAGTCGGTTACGTGAGAAGAAGGATTAGCATCCCCACACGCCCAAAATTGGTACCACATTGATTATTTTAAGGTATTGTTTGTAAAATTTTGAAAACTCGAATAAAGTTTTAAAGCACGATCCTTAAATGCATAAGTTATGTTTAAGAAAGAAATCGATTTTTGTTTGGAAGTCTCGCTATTTCGAGGTGATTGAGAAAGAAAGTCACGTCCAATGAGTTAGAACATAACGTTTCGAGATCCGAAGATAATGAGCTTTCCTTTGTTGTAAACTTTAAACCTTGAAAAATGGTATTCGATTATCTCAATTTGAAGAAAAATTGTGCCTAGTAAGTTAAGGTACAAATTTTCAAAACCCAAGATAAAGGAATATTGCCTCGATTTAAGGGTATTCGATTATCCCGATTTGAAGAAAAATTATGCCTAGTAAGTTAAGGCACAAATTTTCAAAACCCGAAATAAAGAAATATTGCCTCGATTTTAAATATTTTAGAGAAAAATAAAAAAATGACTTTAATTAAAAAATAGATATAAAAATGAGCATGCAAATTAAATACGAGCTATGCAATTAATGATAAAGTTAAAAAATATAAAGAATGAACAAATATATGAAAATAAATATGAGAAAAATAAAATACGAATTATGAATCAAAATAAATGAGAAAATACAAAATTAATTAAAAAAATTTTAAAGACTTATGTACAGAAGTCGAAGAAAAGAAAAAAAACGGGGTTGAAAATGAAATTTCAGAGAATTTAAGGTTAAAATGTAATTTTAAAAAGTTTTAGGGGTAAAAATGTCATTTTGGGATAGTTTGGGGTAAAAATGTGATTTTTGAGAAGTTTAGGGAAAAAATGTGATTTTTGAAAGTTTGGAGGCAAAAATGTAATTTTTGGAAGATTGGGGGTAAAATTATGATTTTTGGAAGTTCGAGAGAAAAATGTGATTTTTGAAAGTTCGGGAGCAAAAATGTAATTTTTGGAAGTTCGGGGGTAAAAATATGATTTTTAGAAGTTCCAGGGTAAAAATGTAATTTTTGAAAGTTCAAGGGAAAAAATGTAATTTTAGGAAGTTCGAAGGAAAAATGTAATTATTGAGAAGTTTGGGGTAAAAATATAATTTTTGGAAGTTCGAGGGAAAAAAAATGTAATTTTTGAGAAGTTTGAGGGTTAAAATGTATTTTGGAAATGTTTAAGGGTCAAATATGATTTTTGGAAAGTTCAGGGACTTTTTGGGCAATAAAACCAAAAGATGGGACATGTGGTAGATTTTCAGGAATTTTGGGGTTAAAGGACCAATTTGTAAAACTTTTAAAATTACTAGGCTAATTTAAAATAAAACAAAACTTGATTTAAGGGCGAAATTAAAACAAATCAAAAATAGAAAAGACCATTTGCACAAATAGCCCAAAAAAAGACACGTGGCAGCTTCTTAAGCTTCAAAAATGGTTAAAGGACTAAATTGAAAATGAAATAAAATTAATGGGGCAATTTTAAAATTAATCAAAAATACAAAAAGGACCAAATTGTAAAAATAAAAAAGCGAAAGGATCGAATGGGTAAATAGCCTAATTTTTAAAAAACATGCGGATCCTGAGTTGGGTCGATCGGGTCGAGTCGAATAGGACCAAAACGACGTCGTTTTGGGGCTGAAACTCAGCCCTCAAAATGGTGCCGTGTCTAAAGCCTATAAAAGGTTGAATTTTAAGAAAAAAATAATTTTTCATCAGTTTTAAAAAAAAACTCAGCCCCCCCTTTTGTTCTCTCTGGTCTTTTCTTCTTTTGTAGGTTCGGCTTGACAGTAGCGGTGATGGCAGTTCAAGTTGCTGGTGCTGTGGTACAACTTGGTTGCTGGCGTGGTGGCTTCTGGTTGGCTAAGCTTGGGTGGCAGCAGCACAAGTGATTTGCTAGGGTTTTCAAAATTTTTAGTTTTGGGATTTGGGTTATTTTAAGTGTTTGGGTCAATTGAAATTAGACTCAATTGAGTTTGTAAAAATGGGTTTCAGACTTTGTAATTTAGGACATTTTGGACATTATCAATTTAAATTTAGAATAATTTTAAATTTAAAAATAAATTTAAACTTATTAAATTTAACTTTAAAACAAATTTAAACTTAAAATAAATTTAAAATAACTTTAAGCTTAAAATAAATTTAAAAAAATGGGTTTAGTTTGGGCCCGGACAAATTGAGTTTCAACAGCTACCCCTCTTTGCTCGTTGATGTGTAACAGAAACAGAGCAAAGACCAAAAGGAGGCTCAATTTGTCAGGTCTCATTTCTTTGATGTTCTTTCTTCGATTGACCCACCCTTCGCTTTATTAATCATTTTACTGCACCCGCTTCTCTGCATCTTCAGAGTTATGATTCCATCTTGCCTTGAGGCAATTTCCAAAAAGACAAAATTTGTTATTGTAGCTTCATTCAATTTGCTTGCAACTTTAGGGATTTGGTGTTGTAGTTTCATATCTTGATCCACTTCTTTGTATTTCACTAGGAAGATGAATTTGGTTTACTTCTCTGCATCTCGTTAGGAAGATGACCACTTTATTGCTTCGAATGACTATAATCTGCCCCATGATCGGGGTAAGAGATTGGTTGATGATGATCTACCCCAGGCTCGGGGTAAAAGATCGAATGGTTGCAATCTACACCAAGCTCGGGGTAAGAGATTTACTGATGGTGATCTACCCTAAGCTTGGGGTAAGTGATCGAATGGCTGCAATCTACCCCATGATCGGGGTAAGAGATTTGCTGATGATGATTTGCCCCAGGCTCGGAGTAAGAGATCGAATGGCTGCAATCTGCCCCATAATCGGGGTAAGAGATTTGCTGATGATGATCTACCCCAAGCTCGGGGTAAGAGATCGAATGGTTGTAATCTGCCCCATGATTAGGGTAAGAGATTTGCTGATGATTATCTGCCCCAGGCTCGGGGTGAGATTGGCTGACGGTGATCTACCCCAGGCTTGGGGTAAGAGATCGAATGACTACAATCTACCCCAGGCTCGGGGTAAGAGATTAGCTGATGATGATCTGCCCTAGGCTCAGGGTAAGAGATCAAATGGCTTCAATCTGCTCCACGCTCGGGGTAAGAGATTTGCTGATGGTGATCTGCCATAGGCTCGGGGTAAGAGATTGGTTGACGATGATCTGTCCCAAGCTCAGGGTAAGAGATTGAATGGCTGCAATCTGGCCCAAGCTCAAGGTAAGAGATTTGCTGATGGTGATCTGCCCCAGGCTTGGGGTAAGAGATCGAATGGCTGCAATCTGCCCCATGACGGGTAAGAGATTTACTGATGATGATCTGCCCCAAGTTCGAGGTAAGAGATCGAATGACTTTAATCTATCCTTTTGAATCCAACTCCACTGTAATTTCAAGAAGATAGGATTCGATGTCAAAACTTCATCTTACTCTTATGAAAACTTGGTATTGTAGTTTGATCTCGATCCACTATAACTTTGAGGTAGAAGATTTACTATTACGGCTTTAATCTACTCCTCTTCGTCTTTAGGGTATCAACTTCGATGTTTCCTTGGTTCCTTTCGCCATTTTACAGGGATGTGACTATAAAGTATCAGAATGAATCAAATGCTCCTAACTACATGAAATGCATATGATAAATGTCCGTTTATTATTTGGGCTAACATAGCCTGTTGCTTGTCCAAATTCTGTCATGGGTGCGCTGTCCTATCTCCTTCTAGGCTCAGCCTGAACTGCTTATTTTTAAGTTTTTCCCATTGGTGGTCCTGTTTCGGGCCCCTATACCATTTAGGAAATTCCAACGTAACGCTTATGGATCTTTGCATGATTCATATTATTAGTTCATTATCTGTTAGTAAAAATGCAAAATGCTTGAACGAGATTATGGAAGAATAAGGTCCCAAAATTTATTGAAGACACAATTCGAAAGAGAAGATCAAAAGGAGGCAAATTTTGGTCAAGAATTGCCAAGTATACAACAAAAGACAGTTAAATGCCCTGGATATCGCAGGATAAGCTTCTTTGAGCCGACTCGCTGAGAATCATTCTGAGCCCAGATATGTGTCTAGAAGACCTGGACTGCTTTGTTGATGCTTCAAGCTGTAATTTTCTTCCATCCTATTATAATTTAGGGAGAAACGATCACTTCGAACCCGTTCTTGAATTTGAGCCGCCCTTTACGGGTTTTCAACTCAAAATTCCTTTGGTTTCAAGACGCCCTTTGCGGGTTTTCATCTTGAACCCTTTTTTTGGAGATGCCCTCTACGGGTTTTCATCTCAATTTTAGGTAAAAAAAAATTTCACCGAGTCTGAATTGACGGGGTTGTGCAGATCTTTACCGTCCATTTCTGTTAGAATGAGAGCTCCTCTTGAGAAAGCTTTCTTTACCACGTAAGGCCCTTCCCAGTTGGGCATCCATTTTCCGTGGAAGTCCTTATGTATGGAAAGTATCTTTTTCAAAACTAGATCTTCCTCATGAAATTCTCTAGGATGAACCTTTTTATCATAAGCTTGCATCATTCTTTTCTGGTACATCTGACCATGGCAGATAGCTCTTAACCTCTTTTCTTCGATTAAATTCAATTGATCATCTCGGGCTTGGATCCATTCTGCCTTAACTAATTGTAACTAAGTCAAGACTCGAAGAGAAGATATTTCAACCTCAATAGGTAAGACTGCTTCCATAACATATGCTAGTGAGAATGGGTGTTGCCCAGTAGAAGTTCTAACTGAAGTTC
This sequence comes from Kokia cookei, assembly GCA_039519145.1. Taxonomy (NCBI): domain Eukaryota; kingdom Viridiplantae; phylum Streptophyta; class Magnoliopsida; order Malvales; family Malvaceae; genus Kokia; species Kokia cookei. The sequence goes on from CM076905.1 coordinate 24,102,935, forward strand.
TATAAGCGAAGAGGGCAAATGGTAGTTTTTCGTGCTAGTTTTTATAGGTCTCAATCATTTTCACAACGATCTACTTGATGTTTTTGTTAGCTGCCTCTATAGCTCCATTCATCTTCAGGCAACAGGGAGACAAATTGTGATGCTTGATTTTGAATTGCTCGTAAATTTTTGCTATTGTGCTATTATTCAAATTCAAGGCATTGTCGAATATGATCCTCTCTAGTATCCTATATCGACAGATGATCTCTTTTTTCAAGAACTTACTAACCGTAATCTTCGTGACGTTGGCATAAGAAGTTGCTTCTACCCATTTGGTGAAATAGTCGATAACCACGAAGATAAATCTATGACCATTAGAAGCCTTTGGAGAAATTGACCCAATGACATCCATGCCCCACATAGAAAATGACCAAGGAGAAGTCATGACATAAAGGTGTGATGGAGGTACATGAATCTTGTCTCCATAAATCTGACACTTATGGCACCTCTTAGCATAATGGATGCAATCGCCTTCCATAGTAGACCAGTAATACCCAAATGTCATTATCTACCTGGCCATTGTGAAACCATTGGCGTGTGTGCCACAAATGCCTTCATGAACTTCTTCTAAGATCTTTCTAACTTCAACTGCATCGACACATCTTAGCAACACCTGATCTTTTCTCCTTTTGTACAAGATTTCCCCATCTAGGACATATTCATTGGCAAGTCTTCTCAATGTCCTTTTTTCATTTTTAGAAGCTTGCTCAGGGTATTTGCGATCTCTTACATACTGAAGAATATCTTGGTACCATGGGCGATCATCCGTTTCTTGTTCTTCTTCTTCTTCTTCTTCAATATCATAACAATGAGCCGGAGCTTCATAGATGCTCATCTGAATGAGTTTCACACCCTCTAGTCTACTTACTTTAATCATCGAGGCTAAAGTGGCAAGAGCATCAACCATCTGATTTTCTTCTCGTGGGAGATAATGGAATGTGACATCATCAAACTCCTTGGTTAACTCGTGAACCAATTTTTGGTAATCAATTAGCTTAGAATCTCTCGTTTCCCATTCTCTTTTGAGTTGATAGTTTATTAGTGCAGAATCTTCATATACCTTCAAAACTTTGATCCCCATTCTATGGCTGCACGAATTCCCATGATACATGCTTCATATTCTGCCATGTTATTTGTGCAATCAAAATTGAGTTTATTGGTGAAAGGATAGTGGTCTCCTTTTGGTGATACCAAGACGGCTCCAACTCCATTACCCGTGGCATTTGAAGCTCCATCAAAATTTAATCTCCAAGGTTGTTCCACTATGGTTACCTCTTTAGTGGTCGCAACATACATTAAATCCTCATTCGGGAAGTCAAAGTTTATTGGTTTATAGTCCTCTAAAGCCCTGCTAGCTAGAAAGTTTGCTATCACACTCTCTTTTACTGCCTTTTGATTGACATAGACTATGTCGAATTCAGAAAGCAAAATCTGCCACCTAGCCAATCTTCCATTCAATGCGGTCGACTCTATTATGTACTTCAGAGGGTCTAGTTTTGAGATTAACCAAGTGGTGTGATACATGTATTACCTTAATCTTCGCGTGGTCCAAACTAAAGCCTAACATAGTTTTTCAATTAGCGAGTATCGAGTCTCGCAATCAGTGAATTTCTTGCTGAGATAATATATCGCCCTTTCCTTCTTTCCATACTCATCGTGCTGGCCTAGTAAGCATTTCATAGAATTTTCAAAGACTGCCAAGTACATGATCAATGGTTTATTAAGAATTGGAGGTTCCAAGATGGGAGCATTGGATAAGTAATCTTTGACCTAGTTAAAAGTTTCCTGACATGCATCATCCCATACATCTGGGTTGTGCTTCCTAAGCAAACGAAAGATAGGATCACATTTCTCAGTCAACTATGAGATGAACCGAGCAATGTAATTTAGTCTCCCAAAAAACCCTCGAACTTCTTTTTGCGTACTGGGTGGTGGTAGCTCCTGTATGGCTTTGACTTTATCTGGATCAATTTCAATCCCTTTTTTGCTGACTACAAAGCCCAACAGCTTTCCTGACGTGGCTCCGAAGGTACACTTTACTGGGTTTAGCTTTAGTTGATACTTTCTTAGCCTCTCAAACAACTTTCTCAAGATTCTTACATGATCTTCCTTTTTTCGGGATTTCGCAATCATGTCATTGACATAAACTTCAATTTCTTTATGTATCATGTCATGAAACAAAGTCACCATGGCCCTTTAATAAGCTGCCCCTGCATTTTTTAGTCCAAAAGGCATCACCTTGTAACAGAATGTTCCCCACAGCGTGACAAACATGGTTTTCTCCATATCTTCAAGATCCATCCTTATCTGGTTATACCCAGAGAAACAGTCCATGAATAAAAATAAGGAGTGACCTGCTATATTGTTCACTAAGGTATCGATATGAGGTAAAGAAAAGTTGTCCTTTGGGCTAGCTTTATTTAAATCCCAATAATCTACACACATGCGAACCTTCCCATGTTTTTAGGAACAGGGACTATGTTGGCTACCCATTCTGAGTATTTAACTACTTGGAGAAACCCAACGTCAAATTGCTTTCTGACCTCCTCTTTTATTTTCAACAACACTGCAGGTCTCATCCTTCGGAGCTTTTGCTAAACAGGCCTGTATTCTTCCCTTATGGGGAGTTTATGTACCACGATATCAGTACTCAAGCCAGGCATGTCTTGGTAAGACCATGCGAAGACATCTTGGAAATCTTGAAGCAACTTGATAAGATCTCTTTTGGTTTCTGGGGAGATGCTAGTCCCAATTTTCACTTCTTTCTTTTCGGCTTCATTTCCCAAACTGATAACTTCACCTATTTCGAATGAGGCAGGATTTGTTTTTCTTCTTGCTCCATTATTCTTAACAAATCAGGAGACAAATTACAATCTTGATCATCTTCTAAGTCCTGAAGTTCTTCTAAACACATATCTTGCTCGAAACGAGGCTCTAATTTGGTATCAAGGTTACTCATATTATTGATATTCAAGGACCTGTCAAAGGAATAAAAGGAGGTCCAAAGAACAAAATAAATTTACGAAAGAATGATTATATGGTATGAGTATGAGTATGTTTGTTAAATTGGACAAGAATGTATGTATTAAAGAATGATTAATTTTGTTTATTGGATATGTACGAATGGTTTGTTAAGTTGGAAAAAATGAAAGAATAATTAGTGAAAGATTGGCCATATAAGATAGAAGATGCATTTTCATTCAAAATAACTAGATAATGATCATGGGCCATTTTACAAAAAGATCCATATTGCTTTCGAGCCTAAAGTAATAGGTGTGTTTTGAGCATTACTCTGAAGAAGCCTTAAAGACTACAGGGAGTTCCTCTACAGTCTGGTTGTCGAGAGTACTTTCAGGGGTGAAAGAACGAATTTCCTATGGGTATCTTCCTTCATTTCCTTCCTCTGATACACTGATACAGCGTTGATGCTCAAACCCTTCATTGTCCTCATTGTTTTAATTAATCCTCCTCCTCTCTCTTCTTCCTTCGGCCTTAAATTGATTATTCCTCCTGATATGAACGTTTTTGATATATGGGGAAAAATGATTGGCTCCCATTAGATTTCCTCTTCAGCCAATCGAGCTCTCCTTTGTTCCTATTTTTTTTTCAGCTCCTTTTTCATTCCCTTCGCGTCTGGTTTATACCCTAGGCCAAAGTGATCTTGTTTCTCTTCCAAAATTGGCACATTGATTCTCCCTTGGAGAAACCTTCCTAGTCTTTTTCTAGCTAGGGCTCATTTGCCAATTGTCATTTTGAGGGCCATCTTTGTGATTTTTGATATTTTGGGTATAGTGATTTTGCTCTTTTCGGCGATGAAAGTCACATTAACGAACTCCAAAGATCAGAAAGAACATTCCAAAGCATCTTCATCTGCTCCAATGTATGTCGTATAATTTGCTATTAACGTTATTAAATCCTCCTCAGCATTGATTATGACTAATCGTCCCTCGATCACTAATTTCAGCTTTTGGTGTAATAATGACGACACTGCTCCTGCCGAATGGATCCGCGATCTTTCAAGCAAGCAGTTGTAGCTTGGTTTAATATCCATTACTAAGAAGTTTACCTCGTATAAGTTTGGACTGATTAACAATGGTATCTCGATCCGACCCATAACTTTCCTTTCTGTTCCATCGAATGCTCTCACTACATTGTGGCATATCTTCATATAAGAACTATCGATCGGTAACCTCTTCAATATTATCAATGGCAGAACATTCAAGGCTGAACCGTTGTCAATCAATACACCAGGCAATGTGTAGCCTTTACAGCGGGTGGTGATATGTAGCACTTTTGTTGACCTCATACCTCCTAGGGGTATTTTGTTATCATTAAAAAAGATGATATTATCGGCGCTGACATTATTGACCAAGCGGTCTAGCTTGTTTACTGAAATGTCCTCGGCTACATAAGTCTCATCTAATACTTTCATCAGTGCGTTACGATGTGCTCTAAGCTTTGCAACAGCGTTAAAATGGACATACGAGTCGGTTGCTTATGTAATTGCTCCACCATGTTGTATTCACTATGCTTGAGGAACTTCAAGAATTCTTTAGCCTCTTTTTCTATCACTGGCTCGTTAATTGGTGACTTTAGTCCACTAGTACTCCTTCTTTTCGGCTATTCTAGGCTTTTTTCGAATGTTCCATTTTCTATTCTTGCAAGCCCATAGTCTTTCCCACTACGCATGACGAAACTCACGTCTCAAACTCCTTCTGATTCAACCTTGGAATTTTCCCCTCTTGATACTGTTACATTACAGTTGTAATTCCAAGGAACCCTTTTATTATCCTTGTAAGGGAAGGCTACGGGTTTTTGAATTTTATTGTGGGAGCAATACTTGCTTTAGTTTCATCCTTCTTTGGCCGTGAGATGATTATGATTGGGTTATTAACCCCAAAAACTTTTTTAGCTATGCCTTCTTCGGAGGTGCATACTTCTTCCACTTCCTCTTTTTCCTCGAAAAATTCTAACTCTTTATTATTCATCAATCCCTGTACCATAGTTTTGAACTCGTCGCATTCCTGAATCTCATGCTCTTCATTATTGTGGAACTCATAGTAGCATCCTTTTCTCACTATTTTTCCCGAATCTTGAGCAATTAAGCCCATTTTTATCATTTCATGCCATACCCATCTCAAGGGTGATATTTCTTCCTCAATACGAGCTTTAATCTTCCTTCCTTCTCCTCCGACTATTACATTCACCCCTTGATCGGGATGTTTGGGTAACAGATTCCCTGATACATTAAGATTCACAAGATCCTTGAATCTCATTGCCTTGGCATCAATAAGCTACTGTACATACCTTTTTAGGGCTGCGCAATTCTTAATTGAATGTCCGGCTATCGCTGTGTGATATTCACATCGTGCGTTTACGTCGTACCAACTCGAGAATGGCGGTAGCAATGGCTTTACATGGATTGGCGCCACGAGACATTCCTCGTACAATCTCAGATAAAGTTTCATATACGTCATGGGAATAGGAGTGAATTTCATTTTTGGTCCTGCACCAAACCTCTGCCTTGGATTTCTTTGATAATTTCCTTCCATGGTTCTGAGCGATGCCATCATCATTGGCTTTGAGTAATTCGTCTTGTAAGAGTCTGTGTTGTTGACCTCAATTTCCTTTTTTCTAGGAGTTATTCTTCTGACACCTTCTCCCGTCTCAATTTTTTCGCTTTAGATTGCGTTCTCGACCATCTCCCCTAACATAAATATGTCAGAGAAACTTTTGGTAGCGCTTCCCAACATATGGTTAATAAAAGGGGCCTTCAGAGTATTAACAAACAACATAGTTGTTTCTTTTTCCAACAACGGTGGTTATACTTGGGTTGCTGCGTCCCTCCATCTTTGAGCATATTATCAGAAACTCTCATTTGGCTTTTTCTCCATCCTTTGCAGTGTCAATCTATCAGGTGCCATGTTAGTTACATGATTGTATTGTTTCATAAATGCTTGTGCCAGATCCTTCCACGAGCTTATCTTGGTACGACTTAACTGATTATACCATTTGGCTATAGATCCTGTTAAACTATCTTGAAAATAGTGTATTAATAACTGGTCATTATGGACATGCCCTGTCATCTTCCTGTAGAACATGGTAATGTATGCTTCGGGGTAACTGGTCCTGTTCTATTTGTCGAAATTCAATGTCTTGAATTTTGGAGGGAGCACTAGGTTTGGGACAAGGCTTAGCTCCTTAGCGTTAATACCAAGAAAGGTATCAGCACCTTCCATTACTTTCACTTTTTCTTCCAACCACTTGTATTTGTCCTCCAGCTGTCTAGGGATCTCAGTCTTGCTCTTTCCGTCTCCTCCATGTGATTTAAGTCATGGACGACGGGAATGACTACATTACCTCCGGGGTTGGAATTGGATCCTATCTGAAAATTTGCTGGTCCTAACATACCGCCTGGGTATTGTTGTGCTCTTATTATTACAGGTACTCCATGTGGATACGTTTTCGATGGTACTTGAGTATGCATAGAAGCATAGCCTGAGAGATATCTAGGCTCCTCACTCTCCTCCCTTGGGCTTATAGCAAGACCTTTTCCTTTATCTGCCCTTGCTTTTATCAGCTGTGTTAGCTCACTTATAATACTCTTTTGAGATTCTATAATCTGGTCCTTCATATCTTGCTGTACTTTTGCCAAATGGTCTTGCAATTGCACTTGCACTTGCTCTTGCTCTTGCATTTCTTTTGAATTTGCTTTAGTCTTTACTCCATAGCCTTGGTTTTTTTACGAGTGTTATAGTGATATGATTTTTCAATGATTATTGACGTAACTGTTAAAGTTTTAATTAGTTAGAATTATTAAGCTAAAATATGTGAAAATGCAATGCGGTTGAATGCATGAATGCATGAATGCAAAAGAAAGGTATTGACTTATAATTCAATTTCCATTAAAAAACTTCACTAGATAACAAGTTCCTTTACATAAAGCAAATTACATAAACGGTTTTACCTTAATGCTCAGAGCTTTGATTTTCTTGAGAAGTCTTGCTAGCTTTTGACCTCATTTTGTCTTTGTCTCATATTATATGCTTAACTCATCTGCTTCGACTGCTAGTGTTTGCACGTGGTCAGTTACTCCCCGTATTTGATTAAGAGTCTTGCCCATAACGTAATCCCTATCTCAAACTTGCTTTTGAGTCTGCTAAAGATGCCAATAATTTGTTTTCATTGTCCTTTCCAGAGTCTCGGTTCGTATTTCACTATTCTGTAACGAGGCTTCCAATTCTTCCACCCTCTTATTCAATCTCTCGATCTCAACTCGACTTACCTTTAGCTCTACCATTGAATTTCGGCTACGATGTCTATACAAAGATTCCTCTAATTCCCTTATTCAGGCTTTTAACTCGGTCATCTCAGCTTTACTTTCCAACAGGCTGCTTTTCTTGGCATTTTCTTGAATCTGAGCATCTTGAAAGTTGTTCTTTCACTGACTTGTTCTATTCTTCTCTTCACGGATTTCTCATTGCCATTATTCTGATGTCTTACCTAAACCGACAGTCCTCATTGACAAGCGAAGCTTCTTATAATTTTTCTTTAGGCTATTGAGATCTTATTCGACTTTATTCTTCCCTTTTCTCAACTTCTCTGCTTCTAGCTTCTGGACATCAACGTCTGATCCTAAAAGCACCTTTTCTTCTTTCAATTTTTCTATCATATTTTCCATTTTAGCATTCTTCCTCTCAAAATCTTGTTTAATAATTTTTAGTTTAGTCGGGACAACCTGTAAGTGCTCCTCAATTGGGCAAACAACCTCCGGGTTTGGCATAGGAATGTTGTCATTAATCCTTCTATTTCTCCACCAATCATATTCTACAGTTGTCATGGGATTGGCTCCAAACACTTTCATCCTTCGAACTTGGTTCCATGCATTCAAAATCTCTCGAATCCTTTTCTTATTGTTTTCTCTTTTATATGCAAATTCACACTGAGCTAACCCTTGAGTTGCTGGTATGAACTGTCTCGACCTGTATTGTCTTGAAACCAATAAAGGTGCGTACCCTACGGCTAATCAAATTCCTACCAATGGGACCTAGTCGAAGTCTCCGCACCGAAACAAAATTTCATCGGGAACAAACCATGGTGCTTGCCATTCTATGTCTTCGTCTCGAAGACTTTGAAGTATTGCCATCCATTTTTCTTCTGAGAAGTTTTCTTGCCTTTGCGTGGCTACAAACACTTTCAGAGGAGAATAATCTTTAGATAAATACTGATAGGAGACTTTTTCTGTTTTTCAAAAATGGCTATGGAGCCATACCATCAACAACAGTGCGCAACCGATAAACCGACCTTCTCCCTCCTTTCTGCATGCATTTAAAGATCTGAAAGTTTCAACCAATATTGTCAGGATCGGTGTAACCTTTTTATTTAATCGATCAAACAAGTTTGTCACCACATCTTCTATGTGTCCCAAAGCCTTGAGAAAAATGACTAACCCGTATATACTTAGAGCCAAGATATTAATCTTTTTCTTCGCATCTAGGTAGGTTAGGATCAAATCTCGCAATCTCTTCCACGTAATGCATTTGTTGTCACCTTTCACCTTAACTAGAGCTGCAACCCATTGCTCACTCATGGAAGTGATGTTTATTAATCTCTTGACAAAAGTCAAGAGACTAGGAGCTCTAAAATAGGCTCTATCTATCAATATCTTGGACAACGGAGTAAAGTGGTGTATTCTTCTATCGTCGGTGTCATGTTCACATTCCCAAAAGTGAAGCAACTGTAGGCTGGGTTCCAGTACTGTGCTAAGGCTCGAAAGAGGTACTTATCCACCTTAACCTCGAACAAGTATGGTAAATCTTCGTACTCTTGGTAAAAGGTTTGCTTCATATCATTATCCCAACTGTCCCATATCTCTTTCAATTCTTGCACATGTTCTGAGCTGTATTAATCCTGGTATAATCCCAAAAGTCTGACTCATATCCTTCTACTAAGCTATCCCCTTTTTGGCGTTGATTTTCCTCTGACCACATACGCACAACCATGTTGTCCTCCACCTTATCAAGGTACTTATTTTCCATGATCAATTATCTTATCAGTAATTGAGTTTGAATCAATACCTTTCCTTGTATGATGATGAAATGTAATGCAAAAGAGACAAAATAGAACAAGTTAGCAAAACACATCAGTATCAATATACAAGTATAAAGCAAAGAACCTAAGAATTTGTCTTGGATAGTTACTAAAAGGTTCAGTATATCTCCTTCTAAGGCAAGTACTTATGGCTCATTACATGCAGTTTAGTCTCTAGAGTAAAGGGTACCCAAACCAATAGATTCCTCAATCCTCACCCATTACAAGCTCATACGGATGAGTTCGGTTTAGGGGGACACATTTCCCACATGTTTGCATGGAAGTGAAAACTTCACGAAAACATGGGTACGGATGTAGTCCCGAAAGCGATCCACTATCCAACATGGAGGTGAAAACCTCATGAAGGAATAGTTTCCCACTTTCACTTAAATGGTGTAGTTATCATATGCAAATGAATGCAAATCTATACTAGCAGTATCGACATAATATAGCATCACATAAAATGTTTGAGGATCGTATATTAAATAAAATCGAGTATTAAAAGTTTTAACAAAAAGGTCTGAAAATAATCAATTTTGGCTTGACTCTCTTTTAAAAGTCCCTAGCAGAGTCGCCAAGCTGTCGAAACGTTTATTTTTGGGAAAACAAACAGGTCTCGAACAATATTTAAAAAAAATTGAAAATTGAAAAAATGAGAGTCGCCACCAATCTTTTATTCGATGTGATTGGATGACCATAAAACATTTAAAATCCGTTTTGGAAAACATTTTGGTCTTCGAAATCTAGAAAATGGGTTCGGGAGTCGGTTACGTGAGAGGAAGGATTAGCACCCCCACACACCCAAAATTGGTACCACATTGATTATTTTAAGGTCTTGTTTGTAAAATTTTGAAAACTCGAATAAAGTTTTGAAGCACGATCCTTAAATGCATAAGTCATGTTTAAGAAAGAAATCGATTTTTGTTTGGAAGTCTCGCTATTTCGAGGTGATCGAGAAAGAAAGTCACGTCCAGTGAGTTAGGAATGTTTCGAGATCCGGAGATAACTAGCTTTCCTTTGTTGTAAACTTTAAACCTTGAAAAAGGGTATTCGATTATCCCGATTTGAAGAAAAATTACGCCTAGTAAGTTAAGGCATAAATTTTCAAAACCCGAGATAAAAGAATATTGCCTCGATTTAAGGGTATTCGATTATCCCGATTTGAAGAAAAATCGTGCCTAGTAAGTTAAGCCACAAATTTTCAAAACCCGAAATAAAGGAATATTGCCTCGATTTTAAATATTTTGGAGAAAAATAAAAAAATGACTTTAATTAAAAAATAGATATAAAAATTAGCATGTAAATTAAATATGAGCTACGCAATTAAAGATAAAGTTAAATAATATAAAGAATGAAAAAATATACGAAAAAAAATATGAGAAAAATAAAATATGAATTATGAAGCAAAATAAATGAGAAAATACAAAATTAATTAAAAAAAGGTTAAAGACTTATGTACAAAAGTCGAAGAAAAGAAAAAAAAGGGGTAAAAAATGAAGTTTCGAAGAATTTAAGGTTAAAACATAATTTTGAAAAGTTTTAGGGGTAAAAATGTAATTTTAAGAGAGTTCAGGATAAAAATGTGATTTTTGGAAGTTTAGGGGCAAAAATGTAAATTTTGGAAAATCGAGGGTAAAAATGTGATTTTTGGAAGTTCGAGGGTAAAAATGTAATTTGGGAAGTTCGAAAGCAAAAATGTGATTTTTTGAAGTTCGAGGGTAAAAATGTGATTTTTTGAAGTTCGAGGGTAAAAATGTGATTTTTGGAAGTTTAGGGGTAAAAATGTAATTTTTGAAAGTTTAGAGACAAAAATGTATTTTTTGGAAGTTTGAGGGTAAAATGTAATTTTTTAGAAGTTTGAGGGTCAAAATGTGATTTTGGAAAATTTTAAGGGTTAAAATATGATTTCTAAAAAGTTTAGGGACTTTTTAAGTAATAAAACCAAAAATAGAAAAGGCCATTTGCACAAATAACCCAAAAATAGACACATGGCAGCTTCTTAGGCTTCAAAAATGGTTAAAGGACTAAATTGAAAGTGAAATAAAATTAATGGGCAATTTTAAAATTAATCAAAAATATAAAAGGACGAAATTGTGAAAATAAAAAAATGGAAGGATCGAATGGGTAAATAGCCCAATTTTTAAAAAAACACCCAGATCTTGAGTTGGGTTGGATCGGGTCGAGTTGGATAGGGCAAAACGGTGTTGTTTTGGGGCTGAAACTCTACCCTCAAAACGACGTCGTTTCTAAAGCCTATAGAAGGCTGAATTTTATGAAAAAAATCATTTTTCATCAGTTTTTTTTAAAAAAAAAAACTCAACCTCCCTTTTGTTCTCTCTGGTCTTCATGCCATCCGACCGTGGGTCGGGCCTCGGTCTGTCGTAACCTCCATCGCCGACCGTCGCACGCGCCATCGTCTTCGATAATCCACAGGTAAAAGAATCTTCCTCTTTTTTTTAAAAAAATAAACTCTTGCAGAATAAATCTAGATCTAGGTTTTAAGTTTTCAAATCCAAGCAAAAAAATAAAATTTGGTTTTGGAGTTTCCTGTTTAAAGATAACACCCAGATCCGATTTGTTTTTCTAGAAATCTTTGTTTCGATTCTTTATTCCTTTTTATTTATTTGTTTTAATCTTTGCCTTATTTTTAAAAAAACTACCTTTTTTTGTTGTTCCTTTTTTATTCTCTTGAAATGGTTAAACCCTCTTCGTTGGAGTTCTCTCATGAACGTGAATCGAGTCCGGAGGGATTCCATCCGAGGCTAGGATGACGGTGGCCGATCAGGTGCATGACTCTACTGACTTTTCATTTTCCCTTTTTATTTATTTATTACTTATTAAAAAAAATTACATTTAGTAAGGGTAATAAATAATTATATTATTATATAATAAATAATAAATAGTAAATATATTAACGTATATAGAAACGCCTAGAACTTCGAACGAAATAAACCAGTAATAAGTATGTATATTAATATATTTAAAACATTTCGAATTTTTAACAATACATAAACAATAAATAGAAATGCATGTGAATTTATTATACCTTGAGAAGTTTGAACTATTAAAATCTGTTTTGGCTCAAATCTATTGCCTCGTGTATCTTCTATTAACTTAAAAAATGCCCTCTGTTCTCGTTTCTGTATTGATTTCAATTGTTGGTCTCTATATTTGTTTCAAGGATAAGTTTGTATTAATTTCTAATAAAAGCTTTTGTAAAATTTTACAATTGTTTAAATTTGGTTCTTATAACCAATTATACAATCATGTTAATTTGTCCTTTACAACAAAATGTTGGTCTTTTCTTCTTTTGCAGGTTCGGCTTGACAGTGGCAGTGGTGGCAGTTCAAGTTGCTGGTGCTGTGGTGCAACTTGGTTGCTGACGTGGCGGCTGTTGGTTGGCTAAGCTTGGGCGATAACAACACAAGTGGTCTACTAGGGTTTTTAGAATTTTTAGTTTTGGGGTTTGGATTATTTTGAGTGTTTGGGTTAATTGAAATTGGATTCAATTGAGTTTGTAAAAATGAGTTTTAGACTTTGTAATTTTGGGATATTTTGGACATTATCAATTTAAATTTAGAATAATTTTAAATTTAAAAATAAATTTAAACTTAAATTAAATTTAAATTTAAAATAGATTTAAAAAAATGGGTTTAGTTTGGGCTCGGATAAATTGGGCTTCAACAATTACCTCATGATTGTTTCAGACATTAAAAATAATTTTTTGAGTTGTAACTTTTGCATGGCCGACACCCATGTATTTTTTCATCAGATTGTATCATACTAGTATACATATTATATAAGTATTTTAAAAAATATAGGGGTCGTGACATAGATGGCTGACACCCCTTTTACAGTATTCAAAAAATATCAATTAGACCCTAACTATTTTTATTTTATTTAATTTGAGCCCATTTTCTATTTATTTTATTTGTTATTTAATTTTATTCAATTTTATTTATTATCCCTTTAGTTATTTATTTGCTATTTAGTTTTTATGCTATTTATATTCCCGTATTTATTTAATTTTATTTTTATTGATTTTATGTCTTAATTTTTTATTTCGTGTTTTATTTTCTATTTCATATTTTATTTATTTTTATTATCTTGTTTGTTTTTATTTATTTATTTATCACTAAATTTTGTGTTTTTTCTTTTTATTTAATTATATATTGTTATTTAATCCTTAATTTAATTATGTTATATTTTTTATGATTGTGTTTTATATATTTATTGTTGCTTATATTATTAATTAATATTTATTGCCATTATTACTATGATTATATTGTTATTTTATTTTTATTTTATTGTGTTATTAATTGTATTTATTTAATTTATTATATTCATGTATTTTTTATTATTTTGCCATTATACGTGTAAATTATGTACTCATTCATTTATTTTTGCATGAAATTTTAATTCTTTTTTAAAAATACATAAATTGTTTTCAAAAAAATTGAGGTAATATTTTTTATTTCGAGAATTTGAGAGGATTATGACCTAGCTCACTGGGTGTGGTTTTCTCTTTGAACCAAGATATTTGAATACCTTATTTTAAAATTAAAATATACGAGATTTGATATAATAATTAGAAACACCCGTTATTTTCGATGATTCCAGGAGTTGTGCCCTAAAAATAACGAGCTTTCTTCGCAAAATTTAATTTTTTTTAAACAATATTGAAACATGTCATTCATGTACTTAAGGATTGCAACTTGAATTTTCTTAAGTTTTTTATTTTCAACAATTTAGACGTTAAATAATCGACTAGGTACCAATTTTGGGCGTGTGAGATTGCTAATCCTTCCTCACGCGTAATCAACTTACAAACCCGTTTTATGATTTTAAAAACCAAAATTATTGTTTTAATGATTTTAAAATTTTACAAGATGATCCAATTACATTTATTTAAAACAGATTGGTGGCGACTCCATTTTTTTTTTCAAAATATAAGTCGGGACTTTTAAAAAAAAAAAAGGTTTCGTCATACCCAAAAAATTAAAATATTTATAACAATGACTTAAGTTAAAAAATAATCACTAAAATGACTTGAAATAGACGGTGCTTATAGGTTTTGGCCATCCTATAGTCTAATAGCCACATAAATTTCCTCCCAATCATTACCTCATGATTGTTTCAGACATTAAAAAAATAATTTTTTAAGTTGAAGCTTTTGAATGGTGACACTCATGTATTTTTTTCTCAGATTGTATCGTACTAGCCTACATATTATACCAGTATTTCAAAAAAATTTGAGGGTCGTGACATAGATGGTTAAAACCCCTTTTACAGTATTAAAAAATATCAATTAATAACGAAAATGTTCTGCATAAAAAATTATTTAAGAAAATTACCCGTTTGCTACGATGAAAGTTGGTGTTGTTTGACCAATCGACATCACCACCCACTTTTCTAGCCTAATCATTATACAATCATGAATTTTTTTTTAAAAAAAATTCATGCTCTCATTGTGTCAAGCGACACCCGCATGTATTTTTAGAAATACTTGTGAAAAATACAAGTATTCATGGTGGAGAAAAAAAGAAAATTTTTTTTAATTTGGTATTGTTTGTTTAACTAGCAGCACCAATCAATTTTAAAAAAAAAGATATTTGTATTTTCGAATGTACATTGAAAAGAAAATAAAAAAATAAATTTTTTATAAATGCTTTTTTAAAAAAATTATAGTTTTTGTTCCAATGTCACATCTTTAATTATTTAACCAAATGTTCCAATGTTATCATAACATTTTAACCACTCAGAGTATATGACATGCCAGTTTTTGTTTTTTTTGTTCTTTCATAACTCAAAACATGATTGGTTTCCCCATGTTTTCTTTCTTTGGCAAAGTTTTTGTTCTTTTCTTCTTGAGTTTTGCTCAAAATATCTCTTTTTTTTTTTTTTTTTGAAACAATAAAATTTTGAAATAAAAATGACCATACAACCACAAAGCACATAGCCACACACTTTTTTACTATTTTTGTTATTTTTTAATTTTTTTTTACTTAGGGTGTTTCATATTAGGAAGATGCTGACTATTTTACTCGTCTTCCAAATAAATTAAAATATTTACAACAATCACTTTGGTTAAAAACTAATCACCAAAATGATAAAAAATGAACAGTGCTTATGTGTTTTGGCCATCCCATAATCTAACACCCACATAAATTTCCTCCCAATCATTATCTCATGATTGTTTTAGACATGAATTTTTTTTTTTTTGAGCTGTAGCTTTTGCATTGTCGACACTCATATATTTTTTTCTCAGACTGTATCATACTAGTATACATATTATAACAATATTTTAAAAAATTTGGGGGTTGTGACACATATGGCTAGCACGCCTTTTACAGTATTAAAATATCAATTAATTACAAAAATGATCTACATAAAAAATTATTTAAGAAAATTACCCGTTTGCTACGGTGAAAGTTGCTGTTGTCTGACCAATCGACAACACCACCCTCTTTTCTAGCCTAATCACTATACAATCATCAATTTTTAAAAAAAAAATTGTGTCGTCACTATGTCAGGCGACATCCGCATGTATTTTTCAAAATACTCATGAAAAATACAAGTATTGATGGTGGAGAAGAAAAATAATCAATTTGTATTTTGAATGTACATTGAAAAAGAAAATACGAAAAAAGTAATTTTTTATAAATGCTATAAATGGGTAACATGTTTAAAATTTTGTAGATTTTGTTTCAATGTCACATATTTAGTGATCAAACTAAATGTTCCAATGTCACCATAACATTTTAACTACTCTGAGTATATGACATGTCGGTTTTTATTTTTTGGTTCTTTCAAAACTCAAAATATGGCTGGTTTTGTCTTCTTTTTTTGTTCTTTTCTTCTTTGGTTTTGCTCAAAATATCTCTTTTCTCTTTTTCCTTTTTTTTTCTTTTTGAAACAATAAAATTTTGAAAAGTGACCATACAACCACAAAGCACATAGCCCCACACACTGTTCTACTATTTTTGTTATTTCTTTAATTTTTTTTTATTTGGGGTGTTTCATCTTGGGAAGATACTGACTATTTTACACATCTGCCCAAAAAATTAAAATATTTACAACAATGATTTAGGTTAAAAAATAATCACCAAAATGACCTGAAATGAATAACGCTTATGGGTTTTGGCCATCCCATAATCTAACACCCAAATAAATTTCCTCCCAATCATTACCTCATGATTGTTTATGATTGTTTTGGTGGAGATTTTAAGTGGAGAAGATAGATCCAGAGACAATATTTAATTAAATTGTAGACTTTGAGGCATGGATGATGCTTTCCAAAGAGAACTATATGCCCCCCATAAAGTTGCTAGAGGGTTAAGACAAAGGTTCTCTCAGGATACAACGAAGTTTTGAACTTCCTTTGATTAGCAAAATCACGAAATTTCCTAACTCTTACTCCAATTTCTGAAAATTGGAATTGATTTCTGAAAGTTGGAATTGATTGTAATGTAATTTGTGAGCATCATAGTCCATCTATTTATATGTATTCAATGGACACTTTTTGAAGAGTTATAACCTTTTATTTGATTTCCACTGGACATAATTCTTAGAAACAGATGTCTCATGGAAATCAAATGTAACTATTGAATAAATCATCATTTTTTAATAAATTAATAATTATGAATTTGCAATCTATAAATTTCCAACAATCCCCCACTAGATTGCAAATTCCAGAAAATAAGTACACAATGATTAAGCATAAAGAAAGGTGTTCGCAGATTGAACCTTCCTTTAGTGCAAACTTCTCAAAGTATAAAAAAAGTGAATGGTGGCTAGTCACTTGAACCATCACTCTTAAAGTCAATACCGAAAAAATTTCACACATAATAGTAAAGTATTAGAGTAAGAGTTTAAATTTATTTTAGCACCATTATGGCCATGTGCTCATCCCGTTTAATGAACATGTACGAGAGAAAACCATAAATAAAATCTCGTTGTAGCAGCACCACGTCATGTCCATATAGGTGGATTTCATGACAATTAATGTCTATGTGATAGCATTAGAACGAACCATTGATTTCTCCTTACTTATGGTATAAGTTGTTCCCATTTGATCATCTTTGGCATACATTTTTAGTATTTTTAATTTAGTTATTGCATTTTCTAACTTAATGAAGCTCAGCCTAATTTCCTTTAAATTTATCATGTTTTTATTACTGATGTCGCTGCATAAGTCTGCTTAGTATTGCACCCAGAGATGTCACTGCAAGAACCTATCCAAAAGTATTGATGCATGAATGTATCTAGAGTTGTTGCTACATAAGAGGATCCATAATTGCGCCTAGAACTATCGCAGCACCTGATAACTGTTTGGTTAACACATCAGAAATGTGTGAGTTGTACAGATGGTATAACCAACTTGTACAGCCAGAGAATGCTATATCTGAAAGGTAGGACACCTGTACTGTGAGGTTGCTGTTAAATACTGAAGAAAAGGATAGAGAGGATCTTCTTCTTACTTTTCGGCTAATTGGATTTTCTTCTTCAAAACACATATTCAAGCTTGCATCCATGGCAGCTTAATTTCCTAAAGGGCGACCTGACGCAGAAGAGAAGGCAATCTTGCTCCTGACGAGGAGCATCCTAAGTGCGACCCAAGAAGAAAGGGAGTAATTTGAGTAGACTAGGAATAGGAAGCCCCAATTGTTCTGTTATTTCTCTTTCTTAAACATTGGTAAATCTTATTATTTGGAGTTGTATGGAAGTAAAATTGAATTTTAGAACTGAATGATATCTATTTCAATCTTGTCTTGACTGTTAATCTTTGGATTTAATTGTTTGACCATGAAAGTGTGATTGCAATCACTGTCACTAGAAGGTGTAGTGACAAATTAAGTTAACAAGAAAGACAATGTAAGTTGCTTGGGGATTAAAGAAATTTAATCCACTTGTTCTTGAATATGTTGCATTGCCAACACTAGAAGGTGTAGTTAGTGTGAATATTTGAGTCTTAGATATAATAGGAAAGTCAAGTTTGGTAAGATTTTCATTGTGCATTATTGCAGCGACAAATTTACCTGTTATTTTTAACCTTGTGAGCCACACTTAGCTTTCTGCCAACTTTTCACATCCGGAACCCCATTTCATTATCATTGCTTTACTTAAAATTTTCATTATTGCTTCGACAAATTAATCTCATACTTTATTGCATTTGCTAGTCCATTGCTCCGATAATTATTACCATAATTTATCTTGTTTTATCTGTCATTGCATCGACAATTATAGACTTAAACATCCATCCGCGTGAGATCGATATCCGATAGACTTACATCTATCTATTATACTTGCATCGAGAGTGTACGCTTGCACATAATTGCTATGATGTTCATAGCACAACTAAGTTTTGGTGCCGTTGTCGAGGATGGAGTTAGTTTGATGTTTATTCTTATATTTGCATTTATTCTTTATTTGCTAATCTTTACTTGTTACTAACTTGTTTTCTTTTTGTTGATTATTTTTCAATTTTCTTTTTTTGGTGTTTTATGACCAGGAGCAATCCTAAATTTGTTGTTGACTTAAATCCTGAAATTGAGCACACTATTAGAAGGAGAAGACAAGAACAAAGAAATATGGCTCTGCCTGAAAATGATACAGCGATACCATAATTGCTGCCACAAAATCCTGTCCCTCCTATACAGCTACAAAAAGTAAATAATCAATCGCTAAAACAAGAAGATCAGATGCAAAATAGAACTATTCGAGACTTTGTTGTCCTCATGTTGGACGATTTGCAGCCAGGGGTCGTTCAAATAGCTATTCAAGCTAGAAATTTTGAATTAAAGCCGGTCATGTTCCAGATGCTGAATTTTAATGGGCAGTATGTTGGACTGCCTCATGAAGATGCGAGAGAGCACCTTAAATCTTTTCTACTGATTTGTGCTTCTTTCAGTCAGCATGACGTTCTTGATGACGCCTTCAAGATGCAGGTATTCCCTTACTCATTACAAGGATGGGCTCGTACCTGGTTCCTTGGATTACCTACTAGATCAATCACATTGTGGAATGCGCTTGTAACTCAATTCGTTTTGCGATTTAATCCACCAACGATGAATGCTTGTCTTAGGAATGACATCATTGTATATCATCAGTTGAATGATGAAAATTTGCATACTACATGGAAGCGTTACAAATCTTTTGTTCGACGTTGTCCCATGCATGGAATTCAGTAAGAGACGCAGATTAAAATCTTTTACAAAGGGCTGAATGCACATACAAGAAATCTTGTCGACGTATCTGCTAATGGTCCTTTGTTAGACTGTACTTACGATGTAGCTGTCAGAATTTTAGAGAGGATCGCTCAGAACAATTACTAATATCCGATCTCTCATGCTACACAAGTCGAAGAAAATCCTAGAGTTATTGAATTAGATGCTATATTCGCTCTGAGTGCACAAGTGTCTTCGTTAGCAAATATGACAAATAACATGAAGGGGACCAATGAAGTTGCGCCCATTCATGTTGCGCAATAAATGGATGTCCCTATATTTTGTTGTGAAATGACAACCATAGTTACAGGATTGTCCACAGCACACGGAGAACGCTTTCTATGTTAATAACATCCGTGAAAATTCTTATGGTAATTCCTGCAATAGTTTTGCGAGAAATCAACAGCCTTAGGGAAGTCAGAATGCGACGGCATTCAGATATGAAAATTCATCTAGTCAAGGTAATTTTCGACAAGGGAATTACAATTAGCAACAGCAAAATTTCAACCAGAGTTTTCAGATGCATGTACATCAAGATCAGATGCAACCACACACTCGTGTACAACCACAACAATCTTCAATGCCACATCTGAATATGTAAGGATAACAACAATAACAGCAGTACATACAACCACGAGCTAATCCTTAGCAATCCTTGAAGCCCTGATGCGTGAGCATATAACACGAACAAAAGCCATTCTATATGGAAATTTATCTTCTATCCAAGCATTGGAAGCACAGCTGGGGCAACTAGCTTTGAATTTGAACACAAGACCACTAGGTGCTTTACCCAGTGACATAGGGAATCCAAATAAAAAACGGAAGGAGCATTGCAAGACTATTACTCTTTGGAGTGGGAAACAAACTACCGAGCCAACTATCAGCTCTAATGCAACACCTATAGACACGAGTGAAGCAGATCAAGGGGAAAGAGTTGTGTCTGAAGAAGTTATAGAAGAACCAAATAAAGAGGCTCTACCAATTGTTACCCCCATGCCTACTGTTAGACTAACAAAATTGTTGACACAACCGGCTATGTCAAGGTAACTTGGTGGGTTGTGACATCAACCCCTGGATGTAGATCTCACACTTAATGAAGCGCATTTTGGACTGTTAGATTATATATGTTTATGTGAAATTGAAGAGAAAGAGAAGAGAGGCAAGGATCAAATTGAAGAGAAGGGAAAAGAGAAGAGCAAAGAGTGAAAAGAGAAGGAAATCAACCTTTTTGTTGTAAGTACTACAAGAGTTTTGAACTATAGTTTAATTTCTCTAATGGTATATGAATTATTAGTATAGAAATTGTTAGATAGGTACATGATTTGAATGTTTATAATGATAAAATGAAGGGATTAATGTGTGGTTTAGTAAAACAGTCTGGACAGAACAGAGGATTAACTTTGAAAATTCACTAAAAATTGTATATAAAGAGTTAAGGGTCCTATTATATATGAAAATAAATCTTATTGAGTTTAGTTTCATATGAAAGAAACGGTGATGAAAATGGATCTGTAAATTCTGAGATACAACTGATTTTGTGTAACAAGGTCAGAGTAGGTACGAGTTCCCCTGTTCTGACTTTGAAAAATCATAGAAAAAATAATTATAGGCTGAAATTTATATGGATAAATCCTTCATGAGTCTATTTTCAGTATAATCAGACAGGAACATCATTTTATTTTTTTACTAAAAGATAGATAATTTTTAGTGAAGAAAGGTCGAAACTGTCAGGCAGCAGTGAAGGGGTAAATTGAAAGAATTTACTGTACAAATTGGCTAGAGTAAAAATTCTGGAAATTTTATGATAAAAATATGATTGAGTCTAGTTTCAGAAACATCAAGCGGATTATAATTTTGAATTCTGTAGCTCAAGATATAAATAATTTAGTGACTGTGATGCAAGTGAACAGTTTTGAAATATAAATGTGATGTGTGAAATAATGAGAAATGATAAATATGAAGTGTTATGCCCATGTAGACAAGTTAGAACCATTGAGATAGTAGTGGCATGCCATTAAGGAATGCTAGCGCGCTTACTGTTTCACACTTCGTGTGCTTACTGTTTCGCACTTTGTGTGCCTACTGATTTGCGCTATGTGCGCCTACTGATTGCATTGTGTGTGTCTACTGGATTGCACTGTGTGTGCTTACTGTTTCCCCAGCACTTGTGTGCTTACTGTTAAGTACGTCGGTTCTTTCTGCTCCGTTTATCCGATGGGTTCTATAGAAGTTTACATTGGGCTAAATTGTGGGAAAAAAAAAAGAAAAAGAAAATGTGGACCAAAGTGAAATGAATATCAATGTTGTAAGATGCAAGTTATATACTGGAAAAGCGAAAGAGTAAATTACATGAGAAAATTTAAAAGTTTATACTTTGCTTTTTTAGTGCTTACTAAGCCTTCACCGGCTTAACGCGTAGGTACAAGTAATACAAGAAGCTAGATTGGGACCTCTCATTACATCACATCACTTGGAGCTCAAATTTAGGTACATTACTTTTGATGTAAAATGGCATGTACTATGGAACTTATATATGTACTTATTAGAAGACAAAAATATTGTTTTGAAATGTTTTGGGTGACGAAATGAAATGAGGTATTTTGGATGAAAATTTTTTGTTGTTGTTATACTCGTGTTAAAATCTCCGATACTGTATGTAATGCTTATATATCGGGTTTATACGTGTGAACCGGGTATAGGGGTGTTACATTTGTTGGTATCAGAGCGAAGGTTTTCTGATGTTTGGGGCCGGGAAATGAGTCCACAAGTACATGCCATTTTATATGTTAATGTGATGAGAGGTTATTTAGTTATTTAATTGTTTAAATTATGAATATTGTAGAAAGTAAAGATGTCAGATAGACGAGAAGAGTCCGAAAATGAAAGTAGGGTCCCAAACCCTAATAGAGAAGAAGATCCACATAGGATCCGAGATCGAAGAGAGTCAGTAAGTGAAGAAAGAACTCAACCCCTAAGTGAATCAATATCCCCTCAAGAAATTCCGATTGCTACTTTGTTACAAACGATGAACCAGTTGTTACAACAAGTAGTAAGAAGCAATGTACAAAATGTGCCTCCACCACCATCTACTAGTGCCTCCACCACCATCTATTAGTGCCCCTCAGTTGTAACCCTCTGTATCCAATCACCGGTCTCCTTTAGAAAGATTAAGAAAGCATGGAGCTGAAGAGTTTAAGGGGAGAAAAGATGATGATCCTGCAGAGGCAGAGGAATGGCTCGAGAATAGTCAGAGGGTATTTGAGGAACTACAGTGCACAGAAGAAGAAAAGCTAAGATGTGCTGTATCTCTGTTAAAGGGTGAAGCCTACCAATGGTGGACTACAGTATCGAATATTCATCCTGATGAGAGAATTAATTGGAATTTCTTTGTATATGAATTCAGGAAAAAGTACATCAGTGAGCTCTATCTGGAGAAGAAAAAAAGAGAATTTTTAGATTTGAAACAAGGAAATATGTCGGTAGCTGAATATGAACGTGAATTTATTAGATTGAGCAGGTATGCCAAAGAATTGATTGCCAATGAAGCTAATATGTGCAGAAGGTTTGAATGGGGACTAAATGAAGAAATATATGTTCCACTCCTACCACTTCATCTGCAAGAATTTTCCGTTTTAGTTGATAAAGCTCAGAGATTGGAAGAGGGACTGAATCGTTCAAAAGAGAAGAGTGCTGGAAAAAGAATAGCAACAAGTTCTACTCCTCCTCTTTCTTCAAAGAAAATGAGAGAGTTTCGGGAACCAAGATATGGTTCATTTTCCACAAGTCAAAGGTCTCGTAGTCAAATGAGACGGAATCAACAGGGAATTTCCATAGTCAGTACAGGTGGCACTAGAAGAAGAGCATTACAAATACAATCGCCACGTGGACACTGTGGAAGATTCCATTGGGGAGAATGCCGAGTAAATACTCGAGCTTGTTTTAAGTGTGGAGCTAAAGATCATTTTATCAGAGATTGCCCGAGATTGATAGAGAACATTATAGAGTAGTCTGTAAAAGGAAGTACAGCTTCGCAGAGAAGTAAAGCACCCGGGAATTCAAGTAATATTGACATGAGATCAGCAAGAAATGAAGTTGATAGATCTGTGTCTCGGAAGCCACGAACATATGTCATCAGAACCAGGGAAAAAGAAAATGCTCCCGATGTGATCACTGGTAAATTCTCTTTATTTGACTCTTTGGTAGTTGCATTGATAGATCCAGGTTCTACGCATTCATACATATGCATTTCATTAGTGAAAGATAGAGAATTAGTAGTAGAACCTACGGAACATGAGGTTCTAGTTACAAACCCTTTTGGGCAAAGTGAGAGAGTCAATAAAGTGTGTAATGGGTGTCCTTTAAAGATTCAGGATTGTTAATTTCCAGCAAATCTTATGGTCTTGTCATTTAATGAATTTGATGTGATACTGTGAATGGATTGGCTGTCGAAATATGCAGCCGTGGTTGATTGTAAAAGAAGAAGAATTTCTTTAAGAACTACAGATGGAAGTGAGGTGATTGTAATTGGTGAGAATTACAGTGCTATGTCAAATGTTGTTTCTGCAATCAAAGCTTGTAAAATGATTAAGAAAGGATATGAGGCTTTCTTAGCTTATGTTCTAGATACTCGAGCAGAAGAAAGTGAGATTGAAAAGATAATGGTAGTACAAGAGTTTCCTGATGTATTTCCTAAAGAATTACCAGGTTTACCTCCTGAAAGAGAGGTTGAATTTGGAATTGAATTAGTTCCGGGGACTGCACCGATTTCGATAGCACCATATAGAATGGCACCAGCAGAGTTAAAAGAATTGAAGACTCAGTTGCAAGAATTGTTGGATAAAGGATTCATACGTCCAAGTGTATCACCGTGGGGAGCTCCGGTTTTGTTTGTAAAGAAGAAAGATGGGTCTTTAAGGTTGTGTATAGATTATCGTCAGTTGAACAAAGTGACGATAAAGAATAAGTATCCGTTGCCCAGAATTGATGATTTGTTCGATCAGTTGAAAGGAGCAAGTGTGTTCTCAAAGATTGATCTCAGATCAAGATACTATCAGTTGAAGGTAAAAGACTCGGATGTGCAAAAGACTGCCTTCAGAACTCGATATGGTCATT
The DNA here is from genome assembly GCA_039519145.1 of Kokia cookei. Lineage (NCBI taxonomy): Eukaryota > Viridiplantae > Streptophyta > Magnoliopsida > Malvales > Malvaceae > Kokia > Kokia cookei. The sequence continues at coordinate 24,127,402 of CM076905.1, forward strand.
ATGAGTTTTTGGTCATGCCATTCGGATTGACTAATGCTCCAGCTGCATTTATGGACCTGATGAACAGAATGTTTTAGCCATATTTGAATCAGTTTGTGGTAGTATTCATTGATGACATTCTGGTATATTCGAAAGGTGAAGAAGAGCATGAGAAGAATCTTCGAATTGTATTGCAGATTTTGAGAGAGAAACAATTGTTTGCTAAGCTGAGTAAATGTGAGTTTTGGCTGAAAGAAGTCTTTTTTCTGGGACATATTATATCGGCCGATGACATTCGAGTGGATCCGAAGAAGGTTGAAGCTATTCTCGAGTGGAAACCGCCAAAGATTGTGATTGAGGTAAGAAGTTTTCTGGGTTTGGCCGATTATTATAGAAGATTTGTACAATGATTTTCTATGATTGCCTTGCCACTAACAAGGTTATTGCAAAAAGATGTGAAGTTTGAATGGAATGAGAAGTGTCAACAAAGTTTTGAAAGATTAAAAGCAGCATTGACTGAAGCTCCGGTGTTAATACAACCAGAATCTGGTAAGGAATTTGTGATTTACAGTGATGCATCTTATAATGGTTTGGGTTGTGTACTAATGCAAGACGGAAAGGTAGTTGCATATGCGTCTAGACAGTTGAAGCCACATGAGAAGAATTACTCGACACATGATCTCGAGTTGGCTGCAGTAGTGTTTGCACTGAAGATTTGGAGACATTATTTTTATGGAGAGAAGTGCTATATTTATATAGATCACAAGAGTTTAAAATATTTGTTAACTCAGAAAGAGCTGAATTTGAGACAAAGGAGGTGGATTGAATTGATTAAAGATTATGACTGTATCATTGATTATCATCCTGGGAAAGCGAATGTGGTAGCTGATGCTCTAAGTAGAAAATCAATGGCAGCTTTGAAGGCGATGAATGCACATTTGGAACAATCAGATGGTGATTTATCAGTTGAGTTAAGAGTGAAGCCAACTTTGTTACAAGAAGTGGAAGATGCACAAAAAGGCGATGAAAAGTTGATGATGATAAAGGAGCAAGTTGAAGAAGGTAAAAATGGTGAATTTGAGATTGATAGTGAAGGAAATTTGAGGTTCCATAATAGGCTATGTGTGCCTAATCAAGAAAATTTGAAACGGAGAATTTTAGATGTAGCTCATCATAGTTCATTTGCTATGCATCCGGGAAATAACAAGATGTATCATGACTTAAAGCCATTTTATTGGTGGAAAAGGATGAAACGGAATATAGTTGAGTATGTTTCCAAATGCTTAACATGTCAGAAAGTAAAAGCAGAACATCAAGTGCCATCGGGGTTGCTTCAAACAATAACTATTCCAGAGTGGAAATGGGAAAGAATTACAATGGATTTTGTCACGGGATTACCACTTTCACCGAAGAAGAAGGATTCCATATGGGTGATCGTTGATCGATTAACTAAGTCTGCTCATTTTCTCCCAGTAAGAACTGATTTCTTAATGGATAAGTTTGCACAATTGTATATAGATGAAATAGTTAGACTTCATGGTATGCCTGTATCTATTATTTCTGATCGAGATCCAAGATTTACATCAAAGTTTTGGGAAAGATTACATGAAGCTTTGGGTACTCGATTGAAATTTAGTACAGCATATCATCCTCAGACAGATGGACAGTCAGAAAGGGTGATTCAGATTCTGGAAGACATGTTGAGAAGCTGTATTATTGAGTTTAAAGGCAATTGGGAAAGGTATTTATCGTTGATTGAATTTACTTATAATAACAGTTATCAGTCAAGTATTCAGATGGCACCGTATGAAGCATTGTACGGAAGAAAGTGTAGGACTCCCGTGTGTTGGACAGAGTTAAGTGAACAGAAGCTTGTGGGTCCTGATCTGATTCGAGAAACTGAAGAAAAAGTAAAGTTGATCCGAGAGCGATTAAAGGCTGCTTCAGATAGACAGAAGTCCTATGCTGATTTGAAAAGGAAAGATATAGAGTTCCATGTTGGTGAAAAGGTTTTCTTAAAAGTGCCTCCATGGAAGAAAGTTCTCCGATTTGGCAAGAAAGGGAAATTGAGACCAAGATTTATCGGGCCATATGAGATATTGGAAAGAATTGGTCCAGTTGCTTATCGATTGGCTCTTCCTCCAGAATTAGATAAGATTCATAATGTTTTTCATGTGTCTATGCTACGAAGGTATCGATCTGACTCATCTCATGTGATTATTTCGGAGAATATTGAAATACAACCAGATTTGACTTATGAAGAGGAACCAATAAAGATACTAGCTCGAGAAGTGAAAGAATTGAGAAAGAAAAGAGTTCCTCTGGTAAAAGTGCTATGGAGACATCATAACTCAGAAGAAGCTACTTGGGAAAGAGAGGAAACGATGAAACAACAGTATCCACAGTTGTTTAGTACAGGTAAATTTCGAGGACGAAATTTATTTTAAGGGGAGAAGAATTGTAACATCCGTGTGTTTGAACCGGATTTGGAATAGTGATAAAATAGAATAGAGAATTAGAAATGTTTAGTTGAAGTAAGGAAGGTTAGAAAAAATTAAGAATTAATTAGTAAAGGAGAGAAAATATGGGGGATTAAATAGCGGGTTATCCAAAATGAATTTTGAGTCATCATGGGAATTAGATTGATTGAGGAGGGGCAAAAGAGTAATTTGGTGGAAGATATTTTTGGAAGTAAAGTTTTGGGCCAAAGTGTAAAGTTGAAAGGCTCAAGGACTAAGAGTGTAATTTTACCATTTTTCTTAAGTGAGATATTTTAAGTGAAAATTCTAGAGAATTTGAGAGAAGAAAAAGCTGGTTAAAAAGATGAAAATATCATCTTTTTCATTATGTTAGCCGTCCATGGGCTTTTCTTCCATTTCCAACTTTTGCTTTTATTTCAAATAGGTCCTTCCATCATTTTTAAGCCTTCCAAACTCCAAAACCTTCCATTTTCTTTGGAATTTCTAAAAGAAAGTCATAAAAGAGAGTTAGTAGACACCTTAAACTTCTTATAGAATTAATTTTGAGGTGTTAGAGAGATAAAGGACTAAATCGAGAAAATTTAAATTCAAGGGTTAAGGTAAGAAATGGTTAAATTCTCATGATATACATGTATTTTACTATTATTTAGCATGAAAATTATTGAATTACAGCTTATAGATTATATGTGTTTATGTGAAATTGAAGAGAAAGAGAAGAGAGGCAAGAATCAAATTGAAGAGAAGGGAAAAGAGAAGAGCAAAGAGTGAAAAGAGAAGGAAATCAACCTTTTTGTTGTAAGTACTACAAGAGTTTTGAACTATAGTTTAATTTCTCTAATGGTATATGAATTATTAGTATAGAAATTGTTAGATAGGTACATGATTTGAATGTTTATAATGATAAAATGAAGGGATTAATGTGTGGTTTAGTAAAACAGTCTGGACAGAACAGAGGATTAACTTTGAAAATTCACTAAAAATTGTATATAAAGAGTTAAGGGTCCTATTATATATTAAATCAAATCTTATTGAGTTTAGTTTCATATGGAAGAAATGGTGATGGAAATGGATCTGTAAATTCTGAGATACAACTGATTTTGTGTAACAAGGTCAGAGTAGGTACGAGTTCCCCTGTTCTGACTTTGAAAAATCATAGAAAAATGTATAAAAATAATTATAGACTGAAATTTATATGGATAAATCCTTAATGAGTCTATTTTTAGTATAAATAGACAGGAACACCATTTGATTGTTTTACTAAAAGATAGATAATTTTTAGTGAAGAAAGGTCGAAACTGTCAGGCAGCAGTGAAGGGGTAAATTGAAAGAATTTACTGTACAAATTGGCTAGAGTAAAAATTCTGGAAATTTTATGATAAAAATAGGATTGAGTCTAGTTTCAGAAACATCAAGTGGATTATAATTTTGAATTCTGTAGCTCAAGATATAAATAATTTAGTGACTGTGATGCAAGTGAACAGTTTTGAAATATAAATGTGATGTGTGAAATAATGAGAAATGATAAATATGAAGTGTTATGCCCATGTAGACAAGTTAGAACCATTGAGATAGTAGTGGCATGCCATTAAGGAACGCTAGTGCGCTTACTGTTTCGCACTTCGTGTGCTTACTGTTTCGCACTTTGTGTGCCTACTGGATTGCACTATGTGTGCTTACTGTTTCCCTAGCACTTGTGTGCTTACTGTTAAGTACTTCGGTACTTTCTGTTCCGTTTATCCGATGGGTTCTATAGAAGTTTACATTGGGCTAAATTGTGGAAAAAAAAAAAAGGAAAAGAAAATGTGGACCAAAGTGAAATGAATGTCAATGTGGTAAGATACAAGTTATATACTGGTAAAGCGAAAGAGTAAATTACATGAGAAAATTTAAAAGTTTATACTTTGCTTTTGTAGTGCTTACTAAGCCTTCACCGGCTTAACGCGTTTATTTTAACGCGTAAGTACAAGGAATACAAGAAGCTAGATCGGGACCTCTCATTACATCACATCACTTGGAGCTCAAATTTAGGTACATTACTTTTGATGTAAAATGGCATGTACTATGAAACTTATATATGTACTTATTAGCAGACAAAAATATTGTTTTGAAATGTTTTGGGTGACGAAATGAAATGAGGTATTTTGGATGAATTTTTTTTTTTGTTATACTCGTGTTAAAATCTTCGATACTGTATGTAATGCTTCTATATCGGGTTTATACGTGTGAACCTGGTATAGGGGTGTTACACCTACTATCGCCACTAATAACTTTAAAATAAAATTGGTTATGATTCAAATGATTCAGAACAATTTACAATTTAAGGGGACAATGGATGAAGATCCTACTTTATATTTGAAATAGTTTTTACAATTATGCGATACTTTTAGGTTTAATGGTATTATTGATTATGCCATTTGTTTAAGATTATTTCCCTTTTCTCTAACTAACAATATTTTTTCATGGCTGGCTGTGCAGACACCTGGTTCCATCACAACTTGGGACAAACTAGCAGGAAAATTTTTGCAAGTTTTTTCCGTATAAGAAAAGCTATCCAACTTAAGAGAGAATTGTCAACCTTCTAGAAGTTTGAGGGCGAGGGGTTCCATGAAACATGAGAATGATTTAAGATGTTATTATGCAAATGCCTTAACCACAGTATGGTGGAATGGATGCAACTACAAAGTTTCTATAATGGGTTGGATGCATCCCCCAGATCTACTTTAGACGATGTGACAGGTGAAGCCTTAATGAACCGAACATATAATGACACCTATGGGCTCATAGAAAATATGACGATGAATTCATGTCAGTGGCCTACTGAGAGGTTCATTTATGCGCAGAAATTCGTTTCGGTGAAAATGATAAAAGAAGATGATAAATACCAATAATTGTTGGAGAGACTAAACCAAATCGAGTCTGCTACAGTAGCACCATCATCCAATAGAGAATATACTATCTCATAAACTCGGAGGACGCCAATTAAGTAGGTAGTCGAAATCCCTACTCGAATACTTACAATCCAGGATGGAAAGATCATCCCAATTTTAGATGGGGAGGAAGCCAAGAGGAAATAATAACAACAACCAAGCAAGAAACCCTAGTTACCAACCCCCATTTTTGTAGAGATAGCTAGGAAAAGCAAATCAAGGTTACCATACTGCATGTGGTCAAAGAATGGATATAATTGAAGGAGAGATACACTTTATGAGGGCGAACGTACAACAAGTACAGTCTGATTGTGCTAATACTGCCAGATCTATAGAAAAGCTAGAGGAAAGAATGGATCAATTAATAAGTATGATGAGTGATATTTCAAGATAAATTAGTTCAGGAATCGTTAGCAACATGGAAAATAATCCCCGTAGGGAAGGTAAAGAACAGGTAAAGGTGATTAACCTAAGATCGGGCAAAGTACTGAGTAGTCCAGAATGACCTAAGGATGAAGAGGAACCTAAAAAACCACATGATTTCATAAATATCCCATCTGATAATGACATTGAAGTCATCAAGCCCAAGGAGGTATCCAAAAAAGAGGCATTAGAAACAAAGGAAGATATGCCTAAAGAAAAGAGTACATCAATTCTTTTCCCAAAAAGGTTGGAAGAAAAGAAGCGATAAGATGAATATGATTTTGTAAGTTTTCTCAACCTTTTAAAATCTCTTAATATTAACTTACCTTTGATTAAATTGATAGAAAAGGTACCCAAGTATGCCAATTTCTTAAAGGAAATCATGACACGGCAACGAAAAATCAAGGTAAGTTATCAAGTGGAGGTAAACGCATCTTGCAGTGCTATTATCTCCAAGGTAATTCCCCAAAAACTGAAAGATCCTATCAGTTTTACTATTCCAATAAAAAGTGGGAATCTTCAATTTAACAAGGCTCTGTGTGATCTCGATGCAAGCATAAACTTAATGCATTTGTCAGTATTTGAGAAGCTTGGGAGTGGAGATCTTAAAAATACCCAAGTTACGTTATAATTGGCAGATCAGTCATCTATACGATTGAGGGGAATTTTAGAGGACGTCTTAGTCTAGGTTTTAGAGGACGTCTTAGTCCAGGTAAGGAGTTTCATCATCCTTACGGATTTTTTTTTTGTTCTAGATTTTGAGGAAGATTGGGAAATCCCCATTTTACTAGGAAGACTTATAACAGCCTAATTTTCAATGGTGTCAGAAATAATGATTTCGGGATTACAACTCTAATGAGTCGAATAATAAATTTAGTTATTTTAATGTTTATGACATCGATAGCATCATATGAAATTTTGGTTTGGAAATTTAATCGATTAGATAGTTAATCAAATAGAAAAGATTAAATTGAAAAAGGTGCGAAGGTAAAATTATTTAATTTAAAGGACCAAATAGGTGAATTAGCCATCAGTAAGTAAGTGGGTGGAAAGATATGTTATTTAAGTGAAAAAAATGGGATTTATTAAGGTTAAAATGATTAATTAAGTTAATTATAAAGGTTAGGAAATTTACAAATTTGTCACTGTTATATAAGTGAAATTTAAAGAAAAGAAATGAGAAATTCCTTCATTTTCTCTTCTTCTTCATACGGCTAAAAGAGAAAACCTAGGGTTTTCCATTGTTGAAACCTTAAAGCTTGGATTGGGTAAGAAACCTTGATCATTTTTAGTATTTTTTATGTTTTTGAGTCCGCATTAGCTTAATCTAACTTATCTAAAGACTAACTTGTGAATCTTTCAAATGTTATAAACTTGCCATTGTTGAAAATACTTGTTCTTGAAAGCTTGTAATGGTTTTTTGTTTTTGATACTAGGATTGAACCTTTTTGTAAAGTGAATCTTGATAAAATTAGGGTTTAAGGACTAAAATGTGAAAATGATGAAATTACATGTATTGTTGTGAAAATGATTAGGTGTAGGGGTTAGGTAAACATGCTAGAGGATTCGACTAAGATTGGTTGGGTAGGAGAAGAGTTATTTTGCATGTTTGTGCTGAAAGGACTAGATTGAATAAAATGAAAATACTAGGGGTAAAATCATAATTTTCCCAAAAATGATCGAATTACGTTCAATGATTCAATTATGTGTTTTAATGTGAGAATTTAATGATTTGTTGATTTAGATTACGATCGTGCCTCGGATCGTGAAAAAGGGAAATTAGTGGATTAGTCCCTAGAGCTCATCCATAACTGCAATTTAGTCCACTAAGTTCGTAATGTAAATTTTTATTTAACCTTTCTTGTCTGCACATTATCATTGTTCAACAATTGGAAGCACTTAGAGATGAAGAGATCTTAGAAAGAAACGAAAGAGATAGTAGGCTTTATGCTGTTGAAAAGGTACCGATGCGATGGCTAGGGTATTGCATATGTTACGAGTCCTCGACAGCTCCTGTGAGCAACATCATGATTTGAAAAAGAGATATGAATCCTAAATGGATTATAGGCCCTTCAATGGTTGGGACTTATGCTATATGCATACTCTCGATAGCTCGTGTGAGCAGATTCAAAAAACAGACACCGTACCGATGGCTAGGGTACCGCATACATTGTGAGTCCTCGACAGCTCGTGTGAGAAGCATCGGGCACTGATAACAGAAAAGTTATAGACAGGAAAGTGAAAGATTATAATTGACTCGATGATGCAAATGGGACTATCCTAACTCGGTTGAGTTATAGCTGCTTTATACGAATGTTTGATAATTCTTTAAAACTATCGAACTTATAAGCTATGAAGCTTACTAAAGATGTTGTTATTGTTTTATGGATTGTTTGCTGATTGAAGATCGGATCATCACCTCTTAGAAGTTACACTATCGCGAAGCTCGTTAGTAGTTTTTACATTACTCGATCTTATGGCGTGTACTAGGATGATATTATCTTTTACTTTATGTACTTGGTATTGTGAAAACCTTGCTATGTTGATGAATGTAGTAAATGCATGTTATGCAAGTTGGAGTATAGACATAAAAGTACTATGTTATGACTTGGAATCTATGTGTTTCATGTTGATTTAATGCATAATGATGTCATGAATGTTTTATGTTTATCGGTAGAAGTACAGGGTAGGAGAGAGGTTGCTCTTTGACTTGGGTTGTATCGATAGTTAAATAGCAAGTATCGGTAGTCATGTGTTTAGAAGTATCAGTAGTTTGTATACTTGTATCGATAGAAATAGTAGGGTAAGACTTTTAGCTCTTTGGAGTTTTTAGTACCGGTAGAAGTAAGACTTGTATCGGTAGAAGAGTCACTTGTATCGGTAAAACTATCACTTGTATCGGTAGATGTTTACACTATTCTTGAACTATTTACCGACTTTATAACTACCGGTACTTGTCCAACAGGTACCGATAGAAGTCTCCAAAATGTTAGAAATGACCTTTTTGCCCTTGTTGAATTATGTTTATACTCAAATGATGATATATAACATGTGGAATGAAATTCTTTAATAAAAATAAGTTTGATTAACATCATGTTAATGATGAATAGTAAGACATCGAAACCCTAATTAACGATGGTTTACAAGTTTTGAGTGTTACATTTAGTGGTATCAAAGCTTACGATTTAGACTTTTCTTAGACAGTTATGATTGTATTAAATGATTAGTAGTAGATGCCATATGAACCTGTGATAGTGTGATACAGATGAATCCGATCTAACCATAGTTTTTGCAGATAAAAGTAAAGATGCTTGATTCTAAAAGAGATGAGACCAATGAAGTAAACAATAATGACCCGACGAGTGATTCTAGGGCTAGTCATTGGGCACCTATCTTGCCAATGACAGAAAGTGAAGCCAAAAACATGTTCTTTGGCTTAATGGGAAAGTGGTTCACAGAATTCATACAGAATAATCCTATGGCGCCACCTCCTCCACCCCAACTACATAGCTTGTTGCCTGACCTGCGACACCTTCCCTCCACCTCCTCTTTGAAAAAGGTGTCTTATCCCAACGGATTGGATAAGAAAGTATGGGGCAGAAGAATTTTACGGAAATGCTGAGGATGATCCATCTAAGGCTGAGTATTGGTTGGAAAACACCTTGAGGGTACTGAATGAAATGGCTTGTCCGCTTGAAGACTATGTGAGGTGTGTCGTTTTGCTGCTAAAAGACGAAGCTTACAATTGGTGGGCGATGATTATAGCAGTAATGCAAAAAATGAGGTTACTTGGGAATTTCCTAAACGGAGTTTAAAAAGAAATACGTCAGCATGCGGTATTTGGATAAAAAGAAGAAGGAATTCTTAGAGTTGAGACAAGGAAACAAGACTATGATAGAATACGAACGAGAGTTTGTATTTCTCAACAAATATGCATGAGAGATTGTACCTACAAACAAGGCTATGTGTGTTCGATTTGAGGATGATTTGAACGATGAGATAAAGATGATGGTAGGTTGTTTAAAATTACGGTCATTTGTTGTCTTGGCAGATAGAGCACAGAAAATAGAGGAAGTATACAACCAAAAGAAATAGAGAGAGAAGAGATTTTGAGATTTTGGGAAGAAGAATCTTACTAGAACTTTCTCAATGCCACCACCGAATAAATTCAGAGATAGTGAAGTTCGAGGAGTAGTCTCTTCCGACTTTTTGAGTAGGAGCCAATTAAGACCATCAGAATCCAAATTTCAGAATCGACCAACTAACAGTGTAGCTAGTGTTCGTAATGTGCCAAAACCAGTGTGCGAGCATTGTAAAAGAATCCATTCAAGTGAATACCAATTGATTAAGGGAGCATATTTCCAATGTGGAGGTGCCGATCACTTCATGTGAAATTGCCTGATGAATTCTAAAGCAAAGGAAGATCAGAGTGTGAATCCTCCAGTTACTCCACAAAAAGGTAGACGGCTAGGCCAGAATAGTAGTACAAGTGGAAATCGAAATGAAAACAGAGATAATGTAAGTAGGTTGGAAGCTCGAGCACTTGCACGGACTTATGCCATCAAAGCTAGAAAAGAGGCTACTGCTCTCGATGTTGTGACTGGTATATTCTATCTTTTTAATGATGTTATGTGTGCCTTGATTGACTCGGGATCGACTCATTCATATATTTGTACTACCTTAGCTACTGATAATAAATTGTTTTTTGAGTCGACTGAATTTGATGTGAAAGTCACAAACCCATTGGGTCATAGTGTCATTGTTAACCTAGTATGTCGTAAATGTCCACTGAAAGTTCAGGGCTGTGAATTTCCTACTGATCTAATACTATTTCCATTCATCGAGTTTGACGTGATCTTGGGTATGGATTGGTTATCTGAGCACGATACAGTAGTAAACTGCAAGCAAAGATAGATTAGTTTGAAATGCCTGACAGGTGAAGTGATTATAGTTGAGTTCAGCGTATTGAACAGTGAAACCAAGGTGATTTTAGCTATTTCAGCACAGAAAATGGTTTTTAAAGGTCGTAAAGCATTTCTAGCATACATACTTGATACACGGAGCTCAAGGACGGAGTTAAAACAGGTACCGATTGCTAGTGAATTTACAAGTGTGTTTCCAAAGGAACTACCGAGTTTGCTACCAATCAGAGAGGTAGAGTTTAGTATTGATTTGTTACTTGGTGCCACCCCGATCTTAATTCTATCGTACAGAATGACTCCGACCGAGATGAAAGAGTTGAAGGCTCAGTTGCAAGAATTGTTAGACAGAGAGTTCATACAATCTAGTGTGTCGCCTTCGGGTGTGCCCGTGTTATTCATGAAAAAGAAAGATGGCTCAATGCGGATGTGTATAGATTACAGGCAGTTGAATAAGGTAACAATCAAGAATAAGTACCCGTTGCCTCGGATTGATGAGTTATTTCATCAATTAAAGGGTGCAACCGTATTCTCCAAGATAGAACTCCGATTAGGTTACTACCAAATGCGAGTAAAAGACTACGATTTGTTGAAAACATTATTTAGGACCCAGTATGGACATTATTAGTTCCTGATTATGCCGTTTGGGTTAACTAACGCTTCAGTAGCATTTATGGATTTGATGAACAGAGTATTCTAACCTCAGTTAGACAGGTTTGCAGTGGTGTTTATTGATGATATACTGATCTATTTCAAGATAGAGTCAGAGCATATACAACATTTGAGGGAAGTGTTACGGATCTTGCAAGAAAAAGAATTGTATGCAAAATTTAGTGAATGTGAATTTTTGGCTTCGAAAGGTTGGATTTTTAGGGCATGTAGTATCCTCGAAAGGTATATAGGTTAATTTGAGCAAGGTCTCAGCTATTCTCAATTGAAAAGTACCAAAGAATGTCTCTAAGGTACGCAGTTTCCTGGGATTGGTAGGTTATTATCGTCGGTTCGTGAAAGATTTCTCTATCATAGCTTTGTCGATAACAAAGTTGCTAAAGAAAAACATCCAGTTTTTTTAGTCTGATAAGTGCCAACAAAGTTTCAATCAGTTGAAAAAGTTGTTAACTGAAGCTACGATCCTGATGCAGCCAGAGTCGAGAAAAGAGTTCATTATTTACAGCAACGCGTCTTTGAACGGATTGGAGTGCATTTTGATACAAGATGGGAAAGTGATAGCTTATGCCTCCCGTCAGTTAAAACTGCATGAGAAGAATTATCCGACTCATGATCTGAAGTTAGCTGCCATTGTTTTTGCACTAAAGATTTGGTGTCACTATCTATATGGGGAGAGATGCCATGTGTTTACTGATCATAAGAGTTTGAGGTACCTGATGACACAGAAAGAGCTAAATTTAAGGCAGCACAGATGGTTGGGGCTATTAAAGAATTATGATTTTGTGATTGATTATCACTCGGGAAAGGCCAATGCCGTTGTCGATGCCTTAAGCCAAAAATCATTGTTTGCACTGAGAGCAATGAATGCTCGATTATCTTTGGAGAATGATAGTTCTGTCACTGCTGAACTCAAGACGAGACCGTTATTTCTACAGCAGATTTGAGAATTACAGGGAAATAATTCAAAGCTTATAGCTAAAAGGGGCAAATACTGAGTGATGCCACTACAAAGTTTACAATGGATACAAATGGTATGTTGTATTATAGAGGTAGAGTGTGTTACGGATGATCCAGATTTGAGACGGGACATTTTGACGGAAGCTCACAACAGTACTTTTTCCATACACCCGGGAAGTGTGAAGATGTACAACGATCTAAAGAAAATGTATTGGTGGCTGGGCATGAAACGAGAGATTTTAGAGTTTGTGACTAGATGTCTTATATGTTAGCAAGTGAAAGCAGAGCACCAGGTACTGTCTAGATTACTACAATCGATTTCCATTCCAGAATGGAAGTGGGAGCGAGTTACCATGGATTTTGTTATAGGACTTCCTTTAACATCGGGAAAGAAAGATTCGATCTGGGTAATTATGGATAGATTGACTAAGTCAGCTCACTTCATTTTTATCCGGGTAGATTACCCACTTGACAGGTTGACTAAGTTATATGTGTCCGAGATTGTACGACTACACGGAGTGCCAGCGTCTATTATCTCTGATAGGGATCCACATTTTACCTCGAGGTTCTGGGGTAAGTTTCATGAAGCTTTAGGAACTAAACTGAATTTCAGTACTGTATATCATTCGTAGACGGATGGTCAATGAGAGTGAGTAATACAAATTCTTAAAGATATGCTACGTTGTTGTATACTTGAGTTTGAGGGAAGTTAGGAGAAATATCTGCTGCTGGGAGAAATATCTGCTGCTGGTAGAGCTTGCATATAACAATAGCTATCAATCTAGTATTAAAATGGCACCGTTTGAGGCATTAGATGGTAGGAAATGCAGAACACCTTTACATTGGTCAGAGTTGAGCAAGCCTAAGTTGGTTGGAATAGACTTGGTTCGTGAGACCGAGGGCAAGGTGCGGGTAATTCGTGATTGCTTGAAAATAGCGTTTGACAGACAGAAGTCGTACACAGATCTTAAAAGGAAATATATAGAATTTGTAGTGGGAGATTGAGTTTTCTTGAGAGTTTCACCTTGGAAGAAGGTGTTGCGGTTTGGCAAAAAAGGAAAGCTGAGTCCATGGTTTATCGAACCGTATGAGATAGTCGAACAGGTTGGTCTTGTAGCTTATAAACTGGCCTTGCCTCCAGAACTTGAAAAGTCCACAACGTGTTCCATGTTTCGATGCTGAGATAGAATAGATCAGATCCTTCTCATGTAATTACACCTTGTGAGGTTGAGATACAACCAGATTTGTCTTACTCAGAAGAACCGGTTAAAATTCTGGCTCATGAAGTAAAAGAGCTACGAAACAAAAGAGTACCATTGGTGAAAGTATTGTGGAACCTTCACGGGTTAGAGGAAGCCACATGGGAGACAGAGGCTTCGATGAGAACACAGTACCCTAACCTATTCATTGGTAAGAAATTTCGGGATGAAATTTCCCTAAAGGGGGAGAGTTGTAACATCTCAGTTTTTAGTGGTGTCGAAAACAGTGATTTTGGGATCACAACTCTAATGAGTCGAATCGTAAATTTAGTTATTTTAATGTTTATGACATCGATAGCAACATATGAAATTCTGGTTTGAAAATTTAATCGATTAGATAATTAATCAAATAGAAAGAACTAAATTAAAAAAGATACGAAGGTAGAATTATTTAATTTGAAGGACCAAATAGGTAGATTAGCCATTAGTAAGTAAGTGGGTGGAAAGATATGTTATTTAAGTGAAAAAAGTGGGATTTATTAAGGTTAAAATGATTAATTAAGTTAATTATAAAGGTTAGGAAATTTACAAATTTGCCATAGTTATATAAGTGAAATTTAAAGAAAAGAAATTAGAAATTCCTTCATTTTCTCTTCTTCTTCATACGTGTAAAAGAGAAAACCTCCAAATATGTCGTGACCTAGAGGATCTAAAAGGTATGTCGTGACATAACAAAGATTACCTATGTCACGACATCAACTATAATTTTTATAGAATCAACCTGGCCCAACTATGCAACCCGACGACTAAGGGCTTAACTTTTTCGAATTTTTACACCTTTTTTAACAGCATTGTAACTCATTTTATTTTATTTCAACTCGACAAAAACCTAGAAATCCTTTCCTTTCTCTATTTTCTCTTTACTTTTCAAGTTTCCAAGCTAAGGGGAGAAGCATACCTATCCAGGTTTAAAGTTCCTAATTCTACATCTTTATTATTTAGAATGCCTCCTTAAAAGGTTAGATGTATGGTAGAATCTAAACTATCATTGGATACCACTCCTACGAATTTTCTAAACTTGAATGTAGAAAAATATTTTCATGAACTTCAAGGTAAAACTTTCATTCAGAAAAGGAGTTTTGATCCATTGATGGTTTTGTGCAAGGAAGTTTGGCCTTTAGTTAGGTACCATAGATGGGAATGTTTATGGACAATCCTCACAGAACCTATTATTATCCATGTAGTCCAGGAATTTTATGCTGCCTTAAAAGATCATATCTTTAGGACTAAGGACGAAGTCAATTGGGAAACCTTAGTAATTAGGGGAATTAGTGTTAAGGTAAACCCAAAAATAATTTGTGATTTCTTTAATTCTCTTTATTATGAACATGATTTCTTAGATCAAATAGATTTAGAATCCTTTAGTGATATGAATATGCATGAAGTAATTGCATATTTAACTAAAGAAAAGGGGAATGAAAATTTAGGCCAGGCACTAGCATTCCCACATCATTTAATCAAGTCATCATGTTTCCTGAAGCTAAGATGTGGATCCAATTTATTTATACCCGTATGATTCCTGCTTTAAATGTTTCTAATGTCAATGTTTTCCGAGAAGTCTTGTTATTTGTAATATTACAGAAAAAGCAAGTTTGTAATGGATCCACGCGACATAAGTCGTTGTATAAGAAGCCAAAAGGTAGGGATTTTCTTTCGTCACCTAATCACAGCTTTGTGTAGAAGGGCTGGAGTGCCCATGACATCCATTGAATAAACCATAAAGCCATCAAAAAGTGTCATTGGGGGACACACTCTTCCAATAATATGGAGAACTTCGTGCCAAACAAATAAGAGAAGGGAAGAAGAAATCACGAGATTCGACAGCTACACCAACATCAACACGGAGGTTAGCACCAGCTCAACAAGAAGTTGGTGAAGGGACTCATGCAAAGTTAAATTGGATGATCTAATGGATGCAAGAATCGGGACCAATATTCTAAGAAGTTGCTCGACAACATAATCTTAGGGTCCTTAACTACACTACAGACATGTTTGGAGCGATGGATGAGGAACATGATGATGAAGAGCCAGAAGAAGGGAATGGTAGTGAGGAGGAGAAATATGAGATGATGAGGAAGAATAATTGTTTAAGACAATTTTATTTTGTAACTTTTGAATAATTTTTGCTCTTTATTTTAGATTTATATAATTCGCAGGAGTAGAATTAGAATTTATCTTTGCATATATGCTTGAATTCCTTTTATAGGAACCCTACATTATGGAAGACACAACAATTTTGAACTTTAAATGCCAAAAGGAGAAAGACAACCACCATAAGAAGAAAAGAATCTTCACGATAAATCGAGTAACTTCTTTCCTTTATTATTAGAGAGGACTACACAATGGGGACAATGTGCTTTCTAAAGTGTGAGGGTAACATAGAAATTTTTTGTATGTTGTTTTTATTTTAAAAATTTTTATGTGTGCTTGAGCTTGTGGAGATACAAGTGATTGGTTGAGAACATGTATAATAGGTTGATTGTGTTTATTGGTAAATTTGGCATGATGATAAGGAATTTTTAATTTTTGAGCATGAAATTTTTAATATCTATAGGTTATATTAAAGTATAAATAGAAAGGTATTATTAATACCAAGTGTTGTGCGAGATATGAGGAAACAAGCATGCTAGTATATGTGATAGATGATAATTTTGAAATTATGTTATGAAATTGATATTTGTGCATATTAAGGTGTTTAGGGATGACTTAAGACATTGTTTGGACTTACCTAAAGCTAAAAAACCAAACCCTATTATGAATTTCCAAAACCAAACCCTATTATGAATTTCCAATTAGTACCCATCTTTGAGCCTTATGACCCTTTTGATAAACCACATTATAAGCCTCTTTAGCCTTAAAACAAAAAAAAAAATTGTGTACACTCTTTTCTTTGGTCTTGTTTTGCGTTGAAATAGATGTATGACCATTGGTATTGAGGGTAGGTAGACACATAAAAGTGGAGGTTACAAAATAAGATTAGGAAACTCAATATAATATATGAACTCTAGTCTAGCCAAAATAAGAAAAATAAAGAAAAATCAAAAAGAAAAAGAAAAATGAGTAGAAACAAAAGAAGTATGAGTAAGACAATATGTGAATAATGACAAAATTATAAAGTCACTAGAAGAAGAAAAAGAAAGAAATCTTACTCAAGAACAAAAAAGAAAGAAAATACTCATAGGCTAGCTAAAGGGATTATTTTATTTTGAGAATCCTAAAATGGAGAGAAAAGGATGGTGAGAGAAGGAGAAATAAGTGGGTGAGATGGAGTGGGACATAAAGGGGGAAAATAGGGAAAAATACAATGTGCCAAATTATTTTCGTGTTTGTAACCTTTTGTGCTTGACTGTTCTTTGAAATTCATACCTATCTTAAGCCTCAACACGTTACAGACTAAAAAGCCCTATGTGACTTAAACAACTTTATGTACGAATAAATAGGGAAATTGCATGATTTCATTATGGTTGTCTGTATTGTACTAGGATAATTAAAATACTTATATTTGACATTGATAGATATATATTGACAAAACCTTAATATGTGTATTTCCTATAACCTGCTGAACTTATATTGTTTCTAATTAAAAATGATAAAGATGCTTAATTATAATGTCAAAGTTACTAAGAAATATATGATGCCTAGACTACATGCTATGAGCCACCCTTTGTATAACAATAAAACTCAAGCTCTTCATTTTTCTTTTTGTTTTGTTTACTTGAGGACAAGTAAAGACTTAAGTGTGGGGGAGTTTCATCTGCCGGTTTCATACCTAGCAGATTCAACTATTTTTCACACTTGAAGAGCTTGAAATCAAGTATTTTCGTTATGTTTTCATAAGATTTAGTTTAGATTTCTTATTTAAATAAAATTTGTAACCTAAGTGTTAAAATGTTGTTTTATTTGTCTTTAATGCCAAGTGAGGCCTAAAGGTTAGCTAATGTACTTGGTGAGTGTGCAGAAGACCACAAGAAGTGTACTAATAGGATACTGATCACTTCGTCATGACAAAGGTTGAGCTACGTTACAACCAAGGGACCAGACTTAAAGGAACTCGAAGATTGACTTCTTTCTCACGACATACATGAGCTATGTCGCGACAACGCCTGTGGGATGACGCTTCACATGTAGACTGATGCCTATGTTGTGACATAGGACCTAGTGTGTCGCGACATCGACCCCTAGACATAGATCTCACACTTAATGAAGGGCATTTTGGTCTTTATAATGCCATTTAAAAACGGGGAACTGAAGTTGACCTAGGGCTGAGGAAAAATGTCCATCTATAGCTATAAATAGGACCTTTAGCACTAGGGTTTTACACACCATTACTTAGACTTTAGTTTTCAGTTTTAGTTTTATTTTATTTTAGGTTTTGAAACAAGATTGTAGAAACTCGCGTAAACGATCGAGGAGTTTTTTTCCCTACAGATCGCTTAATACAATTTTAGTTTCTTTTTCATTCTCTTTTACATTTATATGTTTTCATATATTGTGTTATTGATGAATAAAGAAACCATGAGGAACTAATTACAATTTTAGTTTCTTTTTCATTCTCTTTTACATTTATATATTTTCATATATTGTGTTATTGATGAATAAAGAAACCATGAGAAAGTAATTCCATTTTGGGGAATTAGGGAGTGGAAGTATAAAAAAATAATTCTTATTTTACAGGGATTTTACCTTTCAGATTAGCTGTTTGGGAAAGGAAGAGCATCAAACAAACACTAGGCCTGGAACCCCTAGAAAGTCATCTAGGTGGGAATGAATGCAAAATTGGTATAAACCTTGTTCTCAATTGGGAAAGTGTCATTTTATGGTACGAGAAGGTATTGTTTTGGGGCACGAAATAACAAGACAAGGAATTGAAGTTGACAAAACCAAAGTAGATGTTATTGAGAAACTTCCACCTCTAACATCTGTAAGGGGTGTTAGGAGCTTTTTGGGACATGTTGGATTCTATCGAAGATTTATCAAAGACTTCTCTAAGATTGTTAAACCCTTAAGCAAGTTGTTAGAGAAGGAATCAACGTTCAACTTTGATGAAGAATGCTTAATAGCATTTAATGATTTAAAGAATCGACTAGTTTTAGCACCAATTATATTCACACCAGATTGGGAATTTCCGTTCGAGCTAATGTGTGATGCAAGTGACTTTGCGGTCGGAGCTGTGATAAGCCAGCGAAGGAACAAAGTGTTTCATCCCATCTACTATGTGAGTCGAACTTTTTCAGGAGCTCAGCTGAATTATACAGTAACTGAGAAAGAATTACTTGAAGTTGTGTTTGCTTTTGATAAGTTTAGATCCTATCTTGTAGGTACAAAAGTGACTGTATTTACAGATCATTCGACAATTAAATACTTACTTGCCAAGAAAGACACTAAGTCGAGATTGATTCGATCGATCCTATTACTTCAAGAGTTCGATCTAAAAATCCAAGATCGAAGAGGCGTGGAGAACCTAGTAGTCGATCACTTGTCTAGATTGGAGCCACGAGAAGAAAATTCAACACTTGTACCCATACAAAAGACGTTCCCTGATGAATATATACTCAAGGTAAGTCATAACACCCCTTGGTTTGCTGATTTTGCTAACTACTTAGCTTGTCATTTGATTCCTTATGATAAGACATATCAGCAAAGGAAGAAGTTTCTTCATGATGCTAAGTATTACTTCTGGGAATAACCGTACTTGTTTAAGAAGTGTGCAGATCAAATGATCAGAAGATGTGGCAGAAGATGAAGTACGAGCAATATTATATCAGTGTCACACAGCTCCAAGTGGGGGACACTTCACAGGTTCACGTATTGTGGCCAAAGTATTAAAAGCTAGATTCTTTTGGCCGACATTGTTCAAGGATGCGTATGCTTATGTCAGAAGTTGTGACCGATGTCAAAAGGTTGGAAATGTAACCAACAGAAATGAAATGCCTCGAACAAACATCATGGAAGTTAAATTGTTCGATGTTTGGGGTATTAACTTTCTTGGTCCATTCCTTCCATCATTTGGTAACAAGAATATTCTAGTAGCAATTGTCTACGTATCAAAATGGATTGATGTCGAGACATATCCAACAAATGATGACAAGGTAGTGAAGAATTTTTTGCAGAAACTTGTGTTCACACAATTTGGAACTCTGAGAGCCATAATCAGTGATGATGGGTCTCATTTTGTGAACAAATGGATGAAGTGGTTACTTGATAAACACGGAATAAGACACAAGGTTGCTATAGCTTACCATCCGTAGACAAATGGGCAAGTTGAGTTGGCAAATAAAGAAATAAACATACTCGAGAAGGTAGTGTGTTTGAATCGATGAGATTGGTCCAAGAGATTGGATGATGCTTTATAGGACAAAACAACTTACAAGACACCTTTAGGGATGTCTCCCAATAGTTTGGTATTTGGAAAAGCTTGCCACTTGCCGTTGGAGTTAGAACGCAAAGCTTATTGGGCTCTTCAACAGCTCAACTTGGATCCCAAGCTTGCTAAAGAGAAATGAATGCTTCATCTCAATGAGTTAGAAGAATTTCGAACATTCTCTTACGACAATGTCAAGCTATGCAAATAAAGATTAAAAAGATGGCATGACAAGCACATCTGAGTCAAATAGTTCGAAGCAGGTTAGCAAGTCTTATTGTTTAACTCTAGAATGAAGTTCTTTCCAGGTAAGTTGAGATCTCGTTAGTCTAGTCCATTTACTATCCACAAAGTCTTTCCTTACGAGTTGTGGAACTTCACAGTAAGAGAGGTAATTTTCGAGTTAATGCTCAGAGGTTAAAACAATATTGAGGATGTGAAATTGAGTGGGATAAATTGTCACTCATTTTACTTGATGATTAATTTCTATTATTTGAATAAAGAGCTTAGGTTAAATTTTCTGGATTAGTATGTTTAAATGAATTTTGTCGAGGAGTTTGGAACTTAAGCAGGACCGCTTTCTGACTCCTTCACTCTTTCTTAGGAATTAATTTTAACATAATTTTTCGAGAAATTATTTCCTAAGTTAGAAAATAAATTTTTTATTTTTAATTTTTGCAAATAAAAAGGTTAATTTTTTATCCAAGTTTTTAATTACAACTCAAATTTCAAATTATTTTAAGTTCAAGGACTTAATTGAATTTTTTTGTAAAATTTTGTTGTTAATTTTTTAAATATTAAAATTAGCTATATATTTCTATAAATATTTTTAAAACATCTAAACAATAAAATTTTCATTTAATTATTTATTTTATTTATTTTTACTTTTCAAAATTTTGATAATTCTTAATAGTAAATTCTAAATTAAATTTTATAATTTATATTAATTATTATCAAAAGATTAAATTAGGATTTGCTATTTAAATTTTAAATTTGAATAAAATTTGTGTTTAAGTTAAAATAGGACTTGGGAATTTAATTTGAGTGTTTGAATGTGAATAATCTTCCATGCCTTATATATAGCCCACCTCTTAAGGGAATTATCACTCAAACCATCAAATTAGCCACCATAGGTAGACACCATCGACAATCATTGACAGTCATCAGAATTCATCGAGCCACATCAACCATCATCAGTCGACGCCTTCCGTATGTGTCCGACGTTCCCTGACGTAGCTTCCACAAGCTATCCGACGCCTCCTGAGGTGCCACTCGATAGCTCCCACAAGCGTTCGATAGTGTCTGCAAGCGCCCGACGCCTCTTGATGCATCCACCCGCAAGTGCTCGATAGCTCCCAATAGCATCCGACAACTTCCAGACAACCCAGATGCTCCATGTGCGCCAGCGTCCTCCTAAGTGCCTATGCAATGCTGCCCTCTGCTATGTTGCGCGAACCCCAAGTCACACCAACGCCACGCCGTGTTGTTGCCTTGTACATTATTTTCCAAGGACTGTGCGCACCACACGCCCTAGGCACCTAGGCCATGTGTCCCTACCCCCTAATTATTTATTTTGGACTTTATTTCAACAAAAAGTGGTAAAAATTCATCTTCTAATTTTTAATTTATTTAATTTATTAACTCTTTAATTTATTTTAAATTGATAATATTTTATACTAATTAAATTTTGAAAAACTGTTTGTGTCCATTTATTTGTTGATCAGGTTAAAATTATGCCACGTAAAAGAACTCGTGTCACAATGAAAAAGAGTCGAATAAATTCCACAATGCAAGAGCTAAGGAAAGATACAATAGCACATTCAGAAATCAGAAGATGTTGCTTGAAAAAGGATTTACTTGGGAAAAAAGTAAATACACTAAATTCATGATAAAAGTCCTAAAAATTGTTGAAGCTTTGAACTGGGGATTATTTTGTGAAAAGCGACCAAGTGCAGATGAGGAACTAGTTCGAGAATTTTATGCAAATTTTACCTCAATTGAACTTAAAGAAATTCCCGTCCAAGGAATCAAGGTACCATTGAAGTCAAGCACAATTAATGAGTTCTTTGACTTACCTGATTTTGAAGAAGATGAATATCATACTTTGTTGAAGAACTTAGCGGCTGAAAAATTGCAAGAAATTTTCAAGAACTTACAGTTCCAAGATCTGAATGGACGATGTCAAAAACTTGACATCGATAACAAAAGTGTGGTTTTACTTCATTCGATTTAGTCTTATGCCTATTCAACAGGGAAGTACTGTTTCATTAGATCGAATGGTGTTGATTTATTCAATCTTGAAGGCAAAACCCATCGATGTAGGAAGAATCATCATCAAAGAAATTCGAAACTATGCCATGAGACGTTCTGCTAAAGCTTATTTCCCATTTACGATCACAGTGTTGTGCCTGAAAGTTGAAATTCTTGGGGATGTAAATAGAGCAAGATATAACCAAGGAGCAATCTCTGATTAGGATCTATATCAAGTAGCAGGAGATTCCATTCTTGAACAGCAAGCTGAAGAAGAAGAAGAAGAAGATCCTGAAGAAGAAGAAGATCCTGAGGAAGATCCTGTGGAGATTGAAGATGATCTTTCGATAACAGAACCGATTGGAATGAATGATGAGATGAAGTCTACTGAACAAACATAAAAACCTAATAGATCCATATTTAGACCACTATCGCCTTCATCTGAACTTCAAAATGAGCTGTCAAAGATGATGGATTGCAAGCAACACATGCAACGACAACAACAATCGTATTGGAGATACACAAATATACGAGATTATACATTTAAAAGTGCATTTGAAAAAGTGTTTCGTGACCCATTTGTCTTTGTACCTGAATTTCCAAATTACATATTTGAATCATGGACTCCAATGGCGAAGAAGGAGCAAGGTGACTCGAGCAACAATAAGGACTACCAAGCAAAACGAGAGTCAAAGTCTAAGGGGTCTGAACATAAATAAAAAGGGGAAAATTGTCTTTCTTTAATTTCTATTATTTTAGTTTTTGTTTTTAATTCTTGAATGAATATAGGATTAGGTTACTAGGTTAGTTTTTAATTCTTGCATAATAAATTAAAAGGTTGAAGACAATAGTTGAGCAACTTAGAAAAATAAGAGTGTGGTAATAAATATGTACATATCTAAGATTGAACATTAAAGAGTTTGGTACTTAAGCAGTCAAATTGACTCACCTCCTCTTCTTTGATCCTACCTAGTGTACAGTATTTATTCACTTTTATTTTTACATTCTCTATTGTTTTTAACAATGAGGACATTGTTCAATTTAAGTAGGGGGACCGAAATTCAAAAACTTATTAATAAGCATTATTTCTTCTTATTTTATGAATTTAGTTATAATTTTGCTTGAAAATTTGAATTTATGTTAATTATGTAAAGCTTTAGTAAAAATAAAATGTAATTATCTCTATGGTGATAATGTTAAGCTGAACCATGATAAGAATGCTACTCTTAATAAAATATGTGAAATCATATCATAAAATTTTTTATTCCTTATAGAAGCTAGATAAGCAAGAAAGTTTAAGTCTCTAGAATTGACTTAGTAATTTCTTGAGGGGAAATCCTATGAAGCATGAAATTTTGAAAATGATTTAGGCAGCAATTATTTGGATCATTTGAGCATTTCAAAGCTAACCCTTATAAATATTATCCCTTGAAGCCAACTTTGAGACTATATGACCTGATTTTCTTTGTACCTTACAATTATAAGCCATATTATCTCTTGTACTTACCTCCAAATTGTCCTAACTACTAGACTCAGTCTATCAAGATTATGTTCTGAAAATAAGTTTAGGGGAGTTAAGAAGAAGTACCAAAATGCTCAACAAAAGTATAGTACATACAAAATGATGCTCAGAAAAACAAAAATGAAAAAAAAGAAAAGAAAAGACCTATTTAGGGTCCGATGCAAGCTGAGTCTAGGGTTTTAGCTTAAAATTTATCTATTTTTTCATTACCCCTAGCCTAGCCCCATTACAACCTATGCAAAAGGCCTATTTGATTCAAGATTTCAATGCTACCTACATTAGTGGAGAGAAATTGCTATGTTCAACATATGAAGACATAAGTTAAACTTAATTATTGCAGTTTGGTCTTAACTAAGGAATAAAAATTGAGTGAGGATTTTGACATGTTCTTATTGAGACAAGCATGATGATACTTGAAGATAATTGAATAAAAAATATTTGAGCTACATAATTTCTAAATTCTTGTTTTTATGCATAATTATTTTGAATTCATAAGTATGAGGAGAAATAATAAACTCTTTTGTGATTTTTGGATTACTCAGGACGAGCAATGAATTAAGTTTGGGGGTGTGGAACAATGAAAATATATAAACTATTTCATATCCTTTTAGACCTAATTTCATGCAAAATTAATGTCGAAATATATAATTTATTTATAAAATAACTAATTTGTGCTAAAATTTCCAACATATTGAATTTTAATTATTTTTATAAATATTGAGCATGAATTTGATGATTTTTTGACAGATTTGCACAATTGGTGAAAATCGACCCGACAGACACTGCTAACAGGTTACACTGTTGAGGGAATTTTTACACCGAATTAATGAAGAGCTAAGAAGAATATTTTTCAAGCCAAGGACTAGTCCAATATTAAGCTAAATTATGTTTTATAATTATATTTTTAATTCAAATTAAATTGGATTAAAAATAAATTATGAAGGCTGAACTAAAGTGGCTCGATGTGCAGCAACCGAGGGTCAAACCACCTCCAATTAGGCTAGCCATGTTTCGTACAAGTGCTGACCATATTCAGCTGAAATGTTGACCAATTCAACCTTGAAAAACAGCCCTTAAAAGTTCCTAAAATTCCTTTCCAACACCTCCTCTTTTCATGGTTTCAAATTCTCACGCTTAGCTAATTTTAAGCAAACTTTGAACAAGTCAAAGTTTAATGTGTGGTGGCCGGCCATGGGGGAGTATGTGGCTGATATTTATTTTCTAAATATAGCCACCACATCTCACCTCAACTCCACCTATAAATACACCCTCCTTTCACTTCATTTCACGCACCAATTCAATCACCATTCTCTTTTCTTTCTCTAGTTTTCTCTCTAGCTTTCCTTCCATTCCCTTGTCGATTTCCCCTCTTGAGAAAGAGTGGTTTTTCAGCCCTTCCATAGACTTAATTGATTGTTCATAAGAGATCTCGATCTGAGAAGAACCGAGCAAGAACGATGAAAAACGCAACAACTATTCTTAGAAATCGATGGATTTAATCCTAGTCTTTTTCTTTATTTTAGATTTTTGTTTGTTATTATGATGAATGCTATTATGAGTGTTATGAATTATTTAATTTAAATGGCTTAAATTCTTTAAGTGTTAGGTTAATTGTGTTTTAATTGTTTGTTTATATTTAATTCATGTTTATGATGTTATAGGCCCTGAATATTCTGTTTAATTAAATAATATCATGCCTAAGTTATTATTGCATTACTCTTGTGATATAACTATTGAATTAATCATTTAAGTGCATTGAAATTGTGATTAACGGACACATTATTTAATTTGTGCATGTCTAATCTTCTAAAAGATCTGAAGGTTAGAATTGTGATGGTATTAAACAATACATAACCTTGCATAACTTGCAGGATTTTGGTGATTAAATTGTTTCAACATAGAGGTATGATTGTTACTTCACTTGATCCTTTACATTCTTATGATTGTTAATTAATCGGTTGAATTGGCATAGAGATATATTTAAGAGATTCTTTAGCTTCATATAGTATGTATGTGCAACAACACATTTGCTTATTAAAGTTGATTTAGTCGATTGAATTGGCATAGAGATATGTTCAAGAGATTAATGAATTTTAGTAAGTGATGTTGTTCATAAGTTAACAGAGTATCGGGTTGTCGTGAATATTATTTCATAACAAGAATGAACATGATTTAGATTTAATTAAGTAATTAAAGCAATTAACCTAACACATTTATGTCATATTGATTAAAATCCTTAGAAATCGTGCGTAGGAATATAATTTAGTCTTAGCTTAACTTAGTTTAATCTAGTTTAGAACACTTAGCTTAATATCTCTCACAAATATTATCTTATTCATAACCAATTTGTTGATTAATATTTCATAAATATTTTTCATAGCACAGTCCCTATGGGTACGATACTCGACATTTACTTGTCACTTTATTACTTGAATACGATTGTGTACACTTGCACATTTTCATCGTTCCAATGGGTGGCACCCTTTTTATAGAATTAAAAAAAATTAGGGTGTTGTGTATCAAATGGCCGACACTACTTTTACAGTGTTGAAATTTTTTTGGGGTTTTTATGTTCCAAATGGTCAACACCCCTTTACAGTATTAAAAAATTTTTTGGGTGTTGTGTATTAGATGGCCGACACCTCATTAAAAAATTTAAATTTTTTTCGATGTCGGCCTATTCTTTGTGTGCACCAATAGCCTATATATATATATATGCTCTTTGGGTTATGGTATTGTAATTAGAGGAAAAAATTATTGAGACCAATTTGGGTAATTTTCTGTAGTTTAAGCAGGTATTTTAGAAACGTTATTCACTTAACGAAATTGCCAACGAATAAGAATTGATTAAGAGGATGCAACCCTTATTTTTCCTAGAATTCTAATCAAACCATAAGATGTTCAACCCAAACAACCACAACAACCCCCATTTGGTGTTAAAACACTTACCCTTAAACGAATTACCAACCTCACAAATCCTTAGTTAGCCGGAGGATTAATCGCCTCTTGATCACCACCTAGAAAACCCACACAATTAAAACACGGAACATAGTTCCACTTAAATCCCCAATTTAACAAAACATAACAGAAATCCTTAAAAGCAGAAGAAGATTATATGATACTTATGCAAAAATCGAGATGCAAACGACTCAATCACAACTCCCACCTCCGAAATTTGAATGACACAAGAAATAGTGAACAAGAAAGAAAAGAAAATTTGAAAAGAAAGAGGAAGAATAAAAGAAGAATATTTTGAGAAAACCTTTACTAGAATCTAATGTTAAACAAACAAGTGAGTGACTGGGGAGAGAAGTAGGGAAACGTGAAGCATGAGCGAGAAATTTTAATGAAATCTTCTAATTTTCAATTTTTCAAAATAATAATAATAACAACTAACCAGACTCGTGATAACTTATCAAATTAACTAGAGTTTGAATTTAACCCAAAGTCTACATAAGGGCGGCACAATGCATGGGAATAAAAATATTTCTATTTTGCACACATAAGGATTCAAACACTGAACCAAAATGTAAGCTGAAACTTACCACTAAAGCAACAAACTCATTCTTATAAACATTTGCGCACAAATCGTTTTTAGCTGAAGTCTTACCACTAAAGCAACAAGCTCATTCTTATAAACATATACGCACAAATCGTTTTTAAATCAAATACTCAAAGTTAGGGGTTTAGACAAATTTTAGCAGAAATACAAGGGAAAGGATTTGAATCTAGAACCTCACTCACAGAAGTATAACAATTAACCAATGAAACAAATCACTTCACTTGTCAATTTATAACAATTCAAAAACTTAAAATTGTGAGGTGTTACAACTCTTCACCTAAAAAAAATTTCATCCTCGAAAATTTCCTAATTCAAACAAATGTGGGTATTACTATCGAATTGAGTCCTCAGATTCCGAAGTGGCTTCCTCTATACCATGATTCTACCACAGAACCTTAACCAACGGAATGGTCTTCGTTCTCAACACCTTAACCTCTCGATCCAAAATCTTAATAAAATCCTCCTCGAAATTCAAATTTAGTCTTACCTCAATCTCCTTAATAGATACAATATGAGATAGATCATATTGATATCGCCTCAACATAGAGACGTGGAACACATCAGGTATACGATCTAACTTTGGAGGTAACTCTAACTGATAGATGATCAACCAACTCGTTTTAGAATTCAATAAGACCTAATAAATCGAGGGCTAAACTTGCCCTTACATCCAAACCAAAGGACCTTCTTCCATGGAGATACCTTAAAGAAAACCTGATCCTCCACAAACTCAATATATCTCCTCTTCAGATACGCATAAGACTTCTATCTATCAGAACCTACCTTCAGACTATCCCAAATTAGTTTAACCTTATCTTGAGTCTCAAAAACTAAATCTAGACCCATAATCCTCCTTTCACCCAACTCGGTCCAACACAACGAGGTGCGACACTTACTACCATACAAAGCTTCATAAGGTTCCATTTGAATACTTGGTCGAAAGCTGTTATTATACGCGAACTTAGCTAGTGACAAAAACTCATCCCAACTACCACGGAAGTCGATAACACAACTCCGTAGCATATCCTTCAATATCCAAATCACTCTCTCAGACTATCAATTAGGTTGTGGATGGAAAGCAGTACTGAAGTCTAACCGAGTACCAGAGCCTTATGCTATCTTCTACAGAGAATAATCGATCCTAATCGAAAGAAAATGAACAGACTTGGTCAATCGATCCATGATGACCCAAACAGATTCCTTTTTAGTGGGTGTCAAGGGAAACCCACTAACGAAGTCTATAATCATACGCTTCATTTTCCAAAAAGGAATCTTAACAAGTTAAAGTAAACCCAAAGGAAGTTGGTGCTCAGCCTTAACATGCTAGCACGTTAGACAACGAGAAACAAAATCAGTTACCTCAAGTTTCAAATCAGACCACCAATACAACTCTCAAAGATCATAATACATCTTATTCCCACTAGGATGCATAGCATAAGGGCTACTATGCACTTTTCGTAAGATAGATTACCTCAACTCGACATCATTAGGCACACAAATTTGACCTTTAGAGCACAACACACCCTCATTATTAAACCCAAATTCAAAAGTCTTACCCTCCTCAACCTGTTGAACCTAAAGAACTAGGGAGTCATCCAACAATTGTTTTCCTTAATTTTATCAATCAAAGTCGGCTTAACTTGCAACATAACTAACAAACTACCACCTTTGAATAGACTTAGACGAGCAAACATCATTTTCAATTCAGACATTGATTTTCGACTAAGAGCATCGACCACAATATTGGCATTACTAGAATGATACCCAATGACATATTTGTAGTCCTTAAGCAACTCAATCCATTTATGTTGCGTAAGATTCAACTCCTTCTGAGTAATGAGGTACTTAAGGCTCTTGTTATCAGTGTAGATGATACACCTCTCACCATACAGATAGCGCCTCTAGATTTTCAAAGCATAGACAACCGTAGTCAACTCAAGATCGTGCATAGGATAGTTACCTTCATATGACTTAAGTTGTTTGGATAAATAATCCACTACCTTACCATCTTGCATCAAGACACAACCTAAACCGGTGTGAGAAGCATCGTTATACACAACAAACTCCTTATCGGATTTAGGCTGTATAAGAACGGGTGCTTAAGTCAAAACAAATTTGAGCTTCTCAAAGCTCAATTGTTGCTCAACTATCTACACAAAAGGTACATTCTTACGCAACAACTTAGTCAAAGGAGTTGCAATCAATGAAAATCCCTTAACAAACCTCTTATAATAACCCGCTAAACAGAGAAACTTTATATTTGGAACACATTCTTCGGTTTTTTCCACTCGAGAATAACCTTAATATTTTTAGGGTCCACACAAATACCCTCGACAAAAACCACATGCCCCAAAAAAGTGACTACTCTTAACCAAAACTCACACATGCTCAACTTAGGTAGAGTTTTTTCTCATGGAGAATTTGCAAAACCACTCTAAGATATTCATCATGATCAACCTCAATCTTAGAGTACACCAAAATGTTATCGATACAAACCATGACAAACTGATCTAGATACAACTAAAAAAACTCGATTTATAAGATCCAGGAATGCAGCTGGGACATTAATCAAAACGAATGGCATGACAAGGAACTCATACTGCCCATAACGAGTCCTAAAAGCAATCTCATGCACATCAATTTCTTTAACCTTTAACTGATGATACCTAGAATGAAGATCAATCTTTGAAATAGCCCACGAACCTGATCAAATAGATCTTAAATCCTCGGAAGTAGGTACTTATTCTTTACCATCAATTTATTCATTTGTCGATAATTCACAGACATTCTCATTGTACCATCTTTCTTTTTTACAAAAAGAACTCATGCTCCCTAAAAAGACACACTAGGTCAAATGAACCTCCTATCGTGAAATTCATGAAGCTATACTTTCAACTCTTTCAACTCCATCGATGTCATACGGTAAGGAGCAATGGTTATTGGAGCTGTCCCAAGCAAAACCTCAATTCCAAACTCAAACTCCCTATCTAGTGGTAACCTCGATAATTCCTCATGAAGGACATTTAAAAATTCTCTAACTATCTGAATATCCTCAACAGAAGATCCTACAAAACTCGTATCATGCACATACACAAAAAATAATTCACACCCTTTTGAATTAACTTCTTGTCTACTAGAGCAGAGATTACATTAGAGAGGTAATCTCAAAGCTTACCAACCATAACAATCTCCACATCTTCCTCGGTTCTTAAGTTTACTCTCTTAGTAGCATAATTCAAACTAACTTGATGCTCCACAAGCTAGACCATTCCCACAATTAGATCAAACTCACCAAAATTTAACTCCATCAGATTAGCAGAAAACATAACATCTTGGATCTCTAGTGGAAACTGCCTATACACCATACTAACTTATACAAACTTACCCAACAAACTAAGTACATAAATCCCATTAGAAGTATCCTTAGCAAGAATCCTCAAATTACCAAAAACAGAGCTAGTTATGTATGAATGTGTCGAACCAATAGCTATCAATGCAAAATAAGGAACATAATGATAAAGAATGTATTGACTATTACATCGGCAACATCTCTATGCTCGTTGCGCCTTGCTGCAAATACTAATGCAGGCAGTCTCGCCTCAATCTGATTAGCTCCTCTACTCGGTGCTCTCTATCCTCGACCATACCATTACCACCCCTACCCTGACCACTACTCCTAAGTAGCTACTAAATTACTCTCTATGGCTAAACCAAATCCAGAGCTGAAGCTTGCACCTGATCGACTCAATGAGGACAGTCCTTAATACGGTGTTCCGTAAACCCTCATCGAAGACGAACTTCCAACCTCCTCCAACATTAGCTCGAATGGAGCCTACTACAATCTCCACATAATTGTGTCCAATAGTAGCAACTGATGCCTCAACCTACGAAGGCCCATCAAACCTGACCTATTTCTTAGGCAGCTGAGTAGAACTAAAAAGACTCGAATCCCTCTTTTTTTTTATTTTGGCACCTATCTTTATCACTCTTTTCATGAAACATGCATTTAATTTCCTCGATTATCTTTTCCTTCTCCATTAAAGTTTCGAAGACTCACTCTCACTGCGGAGCTACTAGTACCTTAATATCTTATCTCATCCCCTCCTCAAATCAGACACTCTTATAATAATCAGTCTCAACCAAACTTCGAGCATGCCTACTCAATCTTAAAAATTTGGCCTCATACTCGACCAAATATCTCTTGCCCTAAGTTAGCCCAAAAACTCAAGTCTACGAGCCTCAATATATCTCGCCCCCACACACTTATTTTAGAAGGCATTAAGAAAGAAAGCCCAACTCACTTGCTCAACAGTTTGCCACTACTGATATGCTTCATCGCGAAGCAAAGATACCGCACCCTTTAGTTTTTACTCGAGGGTGCAATCTAAATCGTTCATGATTCTCTTAGTGGCATCTAACCAGTAGTCGACCATAGTTGGAGTGATCCCAACATCTCTAAATAACTCAACCCTATTAGATCGGAGTCGCTCAGTTACTGAACCTCAGCTACCATATCCAGTACGAGTCCCAACGACTCTCTCTAACACCCTCAACATAGCTTGAAACAGTGCGTCGTCCCTAACAGACCTAAAAAATTCTGAAATAGTCTAATTAAGAATAAATTTTATTTTAGCCAAAATAAATAAAATAACAATATATTAACCCGAGTTACTACTACACCGATCTGTCCTACGTTTGCTGGTTACCCGAGAGGAAAACAAACAGAAAGTGAGCTTACGAGCTCAGTGTGTAACAATCCCAACCAACAATTCACATACATAAATTAACATATATGTTATCAAATTCGTGACCATATATAAAATCACATGTTTTCTTAATCATATACATAATCACATGTATTTTTAGAATCAGATACATGTTCATAATCAGATGCATAACCAAGTCCTACCCTATCCGTTACACACCATTTTTGTCCATCACTACACACCACATAGGGTATCAAGTACCTATTTAACCCCACACACCAATTAGTGAGTGTATGCCACTTTTTAGAAGTAGAGCAGTCAAGCTGGTAGATAATAATATGCGGTAAACTACCAAAAACAAATATATGTGGCTGAGCCATAAGAATAGATATATGTTGTTTTAGACCACAAGATAAGGCAAATTATTAAACTACGAACATTGCCTCCATCACATCATATCCCACCCTAATGCACATATATATACTAACAAATATTCAATATACAGATGTTATGTATGCTTTTCATATCTAGTCATGCTATTAGAATTACCAAAATGCAGATCATACATATATATTTTACATACTAGATTCACATCATATATAGAAGCAAACTAATAGGTATCATGTTTTCAAGTCTTATTTAAGTAGTAAGTACCTTATGGAAAGGCTAAATACAAAACACAGATCAATACGGATCTAGGTGAAAACTTTTAGAAAATAGGCCCAAACTCCCGTGTACCCCACATGACCCAATTGGTCAATCCCATGTGGTCCACACACCCTAAACAACCCAAATCGTATGGTCCACACGGTCTGGCACATGGTTGTGTAATGTTGACATTGAGTTTTTTGGATTTTTGTCATTCATTGTCCTTATGAGATCAAGTCACACACCTAGTCGATTTTTTATGCGATTCTAATAGCAAGAATTCCAATACCTAAAAATGTCATTCACTTAACAAATTAGCCAACAAATGAGAATTGATTAAGAGGATACAACCCTCATTTTTCTAAGAATTCCAATCAAATCATAAGACCTTGAATCCAAACAACAACAATAACCCCAATTTGGCATTAAAACACTTGCC
Source organism: Kokia cookei (assembly GCA_039519145.1). Lineage (NCBI taxonomy): Eukaryota > Viridiplantae > Streptophyta > Magnoliopsida > Malvales > Malvaceae > Kokia > Kokia cookei. Next base: position 24,160,503 of record CM076905.1, read on the forward strand.
CTCGAACGAATCAGCTACCTCACAAATCCTTAGTTCATCGGAGGATTAATTGACTCGTGATCTTCACCTAGAAAACCCACACAATTAAAACACATAACATAACTCCACATAAATACCCAATTTAACAAAATATAACAAAAATCCCCAAAAGCGAAAGAAGATTATACGATACTTACACAAAAATTGAGATGCAAACGACTCAATCACAACACCCACCTCCGAAATTTGAATGACACAAGGAATAGCGAACAAGAATGAAAAAAATTGAAAAAGAAAAGGGAAGAAAAAAAGAAGAAAATTTTGAGAAAACTTTTACTGGAAACTAACGTGAAACAAACAAGTGAGAGAGTGAGGAGAGAAGGGGGAAATATGTAGCATGAGGGAGAAATTTTGGGGAAATCTTTTAATTTTTAACTAAAAAAACAATAATAAGAACTAACCAAATTCGTGATAACTTATCAAATTAACTACATAAGGGCGGCACAATACATGGGAATAAAAACATTTTCATTTTGCACACACAGGAGATTAAAACATAGGACCAAAGGGTAAGTTGAAGCCTTACCACTGAACCACCAAGCTCGTTCTTATCAATAGAAGCGTACAAATAAATTTTAAACCAAATACTCAAAGTTAGAGGTTTGGACAAAATTTAGCAAAAACACAAGGGAAAGGATTTGAACCCAAAACCTCTCAAATACAAGCATAACACTTAACCACTAAAACAAATCATTGCACTTTTCAATTTCTAACAATTCAAAACCTTAAAATTTTGAGGCGTTACACAATGCATAAGTTGTGGATTTAGTTTCCATATTTTAATTTCACTAATTTTAGCCCTTGTACTTTTAGAATTTTGGAATTTCACTCGTGACCTAAATAGTTGTAGTTAAATTTGTTTGTCAAATTCTACTATTAGTCTCCTACTAAATGTAAGTTGTGAATTTAGTCCATGTTCCCCAATTTAATCATTTTTAGTATTTATAATTTTCAAATTTTGAAATTTTAATTTAGCAATCGTTAAAATCATTAACTAAAACGAATGGATTTATGTAAGTATTATGCGAAAATAACAAGTTGAGAAGGCGTTACACATGTGATAATATGTTTACCATATAAGATTTTGGGAAAAAATACAATTTAACTTTACAGATTTAATAGTTACTACTTGGGCTATAATTGAAATTTCAAAATTCACAAAGTACAAGCATTAAAAATAGGGAGAAATATCAAAATTATATATGGAATTTTGTCTAATGTGCAATGTTATAAATAAACTTTGGTTTTGAGCAATTTTATATATGAAATTTTGACGTGATTCAATTTATATAAATAATCGACATCTTTATCGTTGTAACATCATTTACATTTATGTATTGCATACACAATAATTATATTTGATCAATGTATATTACTAAATTAAAATCAAACTTTCATGTATAACCACAATCCAAGTTTTATATGTCTAATTGCACCAAATCAAAATTTGTAACCTCCCCAACCCAGCCTAGACGTTAGACCCAAATTCAGGAGATTACATTGACCACCGAAGTGACCTGGTGAGTTGTCGGAGTTTTAAAGCAATTAATTAAAAATGTTTATTTATCCTTAGAAGAAAACTTCGTTAATTTACGGGAAAACTCATGAGTTATCAAAAACTAATTATGTTTAATTTTCCTATGTGACGGTGATTATTTCGAAAACTTAGTTGTCTTTGAAATTACTTTCCTAACCACATCTTTACAATTTAATAGTGGAAAAGTGATATTAACGTTATTTTTAAATGAATACCATATTCCATGCACAATTAAATAAAAATTCTTATTCTAATAGCTTAGGTGTTTTAAATGACATGCATGCCTTAAATAAAAACCTGAAAACAAAATCTCATGCCATAATTTAGGCAAAATAATGAAGTTTCAAATAACAGAATTTGTAAATACTAAGTCTAAGATACTTTTATATAAAATTGATAATCCGAGCCAAGCCCTCTGAATGCTGACTCTGCGTCCTAACCTTATGAGTTATCTGTAAAGAAGAAAAATAAGGAAGGGTGAGCTATGAAAGCTCAGTGTCAGTTCCATCACAACCAATATCAGTGCAACCCGTAAACAAGGCATCTAAATTTAACAATTTCGAAAATAAAAACAATCATAAAGCATTTCAGATTAACGGTTTTTCACATACGACACTTTCTTATAATTTTCTCAGAATTCAGAATAATAGCAATCGAATAAAAATTCAGAATATCGTTACTTCGAATCAACTCAGCACAAGAATAATAAGTGCAATGACTAATCATATAGAAACATTTTTCATCGAATAATTCACAATAGCAATTTAAAATATTTCAATATTTCAGATCACTCAACAATGTACATATGTATATATAGTATCATCTTAGAAAACTTCTAGCTTTGTATGCATATTTATTATGAATGCCATACAATTCTATTTTAATTGAAAGATCCTACCCCACTACTACACACCACATTGGGAGTTACCTAAAACGCATCCACCAACACACCGGTTTCGTGGTTAAACCTCTACTGATTCGTAGATAAAGTTGGCAGTGATTGTGGACACACAGCAAGACTTTGCAGATGGAGTCTGCTATGGCTTTGGATACACAGTAGAATAATGCAAGTAAAATCTGCCACTGACTATGAATGCACAACATGTTTGCAGGTAATAGTTGTCAAAGGCATTGTGGATGCACAACAAAAATGTTACAGGTGGAATCTGCTATGGCTGTGGGAACACATCAAAATTATGCAAATCAACCGCCAGTGCTTCCTCCATTCAAAACATCCCGCCCCATGCAATGCAATATGGAATGCTTGAAACAGGTCAATACATTAGCATATTAATATGGCTTTAACGAAATAATGCAATGGAAAATAGTATGCTCATAACAATTTGATTCAGTAGCAATAAATATGCTTGTGACAAATCAACTTAGTATCTGAAGTCATGCTTCCTAGTGATTGATTTAACGATATAAGGCATACTATACTTACATTCACAAATAGAATTATAATAAACATGTGTTGTTCACAATTCGTGCAAATGTATATCACTATCATATTAATTTAGCCAATCAAATTAAGGATTCTAACATAATTTATACTATTAAGGACTTAATTGAATAAATAAAACACTAAAAATAATTTGGGAACCAATCAAGGACTAATCTATACAAAACATAAAATTCGGACCAAAATTGTAAAATTTACTAAATAGTTGGCACATGGCCATGTGGGATCTCTAAGGCCATGTGAAAGGTTTACATGATCGTGTGGCCAAACCATGTAACATACTGAGGTCGTATGGTATACGAACAATACTGAGGTTTCTAGGGCATATGGTCGTGTGGTCCACATGCTCATGTCACAAACCGTGTAAAAGGGTCGCGCCCATGTGAGAAGTGAACTATCATAGGCTTTGTATAGGGACATGGCCATGTGGTCCTCCCGTGTGGCCTTATTCTAGGCACGATTTTCGTCGGTTTACTCGTAAAAGAACACACACCTTTTGTCGGAGTTTTGATAGATGATCCTAACGCTCAGTTTTGGTCTGATTCACCTATAACAAGGCCTTCAAAAGACATTTACACAAAAGTCAATGACGGATTTCAAGATTGAACAAGGTTAATAGAATGTTTCAGCAAAAAAATACTATAGATTGAATTCGAAATGGAAGTTTAATGAGATCTAGAAATATTTCATAATTTATGGGTTCTAAAGATTGAATCAGCTAAAGTTACCAAACTTTGTATGAAAACATGAAGATTATTGATGATAGTCTGTTAACTGGTAGTAAAACGGGTTAACGAAAATTCATTTGATTCGGGATTTGCAAAATAATTTTTAGCAAAGGATGTGAAATTTTATGGCGAGAAAAGAGAAAATAGGAGAAAAAATGAATATAAAGAGAAGAGAGAGAAAATTATCTTTAGGCTTGAATAAAAAGCATAATCCGAGTTCAATTAAGGAATGTTGGGTTAAAAATCTAGGGTTTAGGAATGCTAGGGCATCAAGTGCAATTCCTTAAAGTTTTGGGCCAATTTTAAACGAATATTTTGGAGCAAAATAAAAGTGACAGTTTTGAGAATGGGGTGGCTCAAACCTTAGTATGAAAACGGGGAGAGAGATGCTTAATTAATTGGGCTGCTGCCTATACTTGTTAATTTTTCACTCTAATTAATATATATATATATATATATATATATATATATATATACAAGTATGGTTTTTGTCCTGGTTTGCTGAAAAATAAAGAAAAGAAATCGAAGAGCTTTGGATAGAACCTAAAACCTCTAGTGATTATACTAATTTTTTTATCATTTAGTCTATATCTTATTTCTTTGTTATTCCCTACAATTAACCTCCTATATTTTGGGGTGTTAAGATTCTCCCCTCCTTAAAGAAATTTCGTCCCCCAAACTTTTCCTATTGACTTGATAATTACTTAGTCACAATACCATTATTCAACCATCATACTTTTGATGTGCTACTCTAATTCCTCAGCTTCCTACGACTTTTCTCAAATATCATGTTCATTATCACAGAATTCCTACGGTAACTTCATTAACAATTTTATCTACACTGGATTCCTATGTTATGAGTAATATATAATTGGATGGATCCTAGGTTTATTAGGGCAAACTACTTGCGATGTCATCAGATGCATCTTTATCCTCTTGGCCTTTAATTGTATAAACAAGGGCGGGTTGTCTAGCCTTAGTTTGATTCACATTGGTTGATACAGTATTTGAAGCCCTATTTTGACTTCGATCCCTTGGAGGAAATTGGCCTGGTCTTTGATTTTAGGCCGAGTTTTGGGTTAGTGCTTGTACCTATCTGTTCGAATGAGCATAATTCTTCATCATATGTTCCATCGACTTACATATTAAACAAGCTCCCATTTTCATCCAACATTCACCTGGGTGGAGCCTACGATAGTATGTACAATTATAAACCTCATCCCTAGTGGCTTTATTTAGTAGTGCTTTTTAGAAGCACTTTTGACATGAAAAGCACTTTTGGACCAAAAGTAATGCTAAACAAGCAACTTTTGAAGAAAATTTGTTGCTTTTCAAAAGTACTTTTCTCCAAATGGAGAAGTTAAAATTTTTAGCTTTTCCATCCCAAAAGCACTTTTGACAGCTCAATTATGTTTTTGCCTCTTCAACACGTGGTACTTCCCCTTCTTTGGTTAATTGCTTCAAAAATATTTAAAATTTATTTTCTAAATATTAAAATATTAATGACAAATTATAATAAGTTATTTTCTATATTCTTATTAAAATATCATAATATTAATTAATTTAAACATTATTTAAATGTTTAATTATTACTTTATAACACATGTCTAAAATGTGCATTTTATTTCTCAAAAGCACTTTTTGACAGTCATACTAAACACTTAAATCTTAAACCAAGCTTTTCAAAATCACTTTTTCAAAGCACTTTTTGAAAGCACTTCTCAAAACAATGCTAAACTAGCCCAAAGTCAGTTATTGTGACCTTTTGTTGTGATTTAACCTCTTGGACTTGTTTTATAGGTTGAGAATCTGAATCGATGGAACTAGAATATCTCTTTACCAAGACCTTACTTTTCTCCCATTTCTCGTGTTCCACTAATTTAATCTCTTCCACAATTTTGGTTTTCTCCACTAGGGTCTAAAATACCTGTTCTTGGTGTGGAGTAACCTGAAGTTTGAGGTCGAATCATAGCCCATTTTCGAACCTCACGCACTAATCTTGTTTTGTGGCAACAATAGCTTGAGCATAATGATTGAGTCCTAGAAGTTCAGCTTCATATTTCGCTAATGATAGCATTAGAAAAGACCATTGATTTCTCCTTACTTATGGTATAATTTGTTCCCATTTGATCATCTTTCGCATGCATTTTTAGTCTTTTTAACTTAATTATTGCATTTTCTAACTTAGTGAAGCTTGGCCTAATTTTCTTTAATTTTATCATGTTTTTACTAATAATGTCGTTGCATTAGTTGTTCAGTTTGCGCCCAAAGATGTCACTGCAGCAATCTATCCTGAAGGATCAATGCATGAAGGTGTACAAAGTTGTCACTAAAAAATAACATCCAAACTTGCGCCTAAAACTATTGCCGCAACTGACAACTGTCTAATGAACACACCAGATTTGCGTAAGTGTACAACTGGCATAACCAACTTGTACAACTAGAGGAAGTTAGATTTGAAAGGGAGGACACCTGTACTATGCAGTGGATGTTAAATACTGAAGAGAAAAGAATTTCAAAAAGTTTTTATCTTCTTGATTTTTTGGTGGATTAAAAATACTTCTTCAACACCTTCTTAAGCTTGCATCCATGGCAACTTAAATTCCCTAAGGGTAACCTAACATTGATGAGAAGGCAACCCTGCTCTTGACGAGGAGCATCCTAAACGCGATGCAAGAAGAGTGTAAGGGAGTGATTCAAGTAGACTAGGAATAGGATACTTCAATTTATTCTGTTATTCTCTTGCTTAACGCTGATAAGTTTTGATAGTTTGAAGTTGTATGGAAATACAATATAATTTAAAATCAAGTTTGATATCTATTTCAATCTTGCCTTCATTGTTTATCTTTGGATTTAATTTTTTGACCATGGATGTGTGATTGCAGTCACTGTCACTGAAAAGTGCAACGACAAATTAAGTTAACAAGCAAGTAAACGGAAGTTACTTGAGGATTGAAGGAATTTAGTCCACTTGTTCTTGAATATATAGCATCGCCAACATTGGAATGTGTGGTTAGTGTGAGTATTTAAGTCTTTGATAAACAAGGAAGTCAAGGTTGATAAGATTTCATTTTGCTTAATTGTGATCATAATTTATCTGTTATTAACCTTGTGTCACATCTAGGTTTTTGCCAACTTTTCAAGTCAGGGAACCCCATCTCATTATCACTATTTTACTTCTTAAATTTTCGTAAATTGCATTGACAAATTATTCTCATATTTTTACTACATTTTCTTATTTTATTGCTCTGACATTATTCATCACAATCTCTCCTATTTTAACTTTCTTTGTATCGACAATTATGAACATAAGCAGACATCCTTGTGGGATTGATATCCGATAGATTTACATCTATCTACTATACTTTCATCGACAGTGTACACTTGCATATATTTGTTGTGACGTTCATAGCGCGATCAAGTTTTGGCGTCGTTACTGGGGATGACGTTTGTTTGATGTTTATTCTTGTACTCGCAATTACTTTCTATTTACTAATCTTTACTTGTTACTAACTTGTTTTCTTTCTTGTTGACTAATTTTCAATTTTCTTTTTAGGTGTTTCATGACCAGGAGTAATCCTGAATTTGTTGTTTGCGTAGATCCTGAGATTGAGAGAACTATTAGAAGGAGAAGACAAGAACAAAGGAATATGGCTTTGCCTGGAAATGATGTAATCATACCACAATTGCCACCACAAAATCCTGTCCCTCTAATAAAGCCATAAAATATAAATAATCCATCGCTGGCACAAGATGAATAGATGTAGAATAGAACAATTCGAGACTTCGTTGTTCCTATGTTAGATGATTTGTAGCCAAGGGTTGTTCGACCAACTATTCAAGCTGGCAATTTTGAGTTAAAGTCGGTTATGTTTTAGATAATGAATTCGAATAGGCAATATGCTGGACTGCCTCATGAGGATGCAAGAGAGCATATTAAATCTTTTCTATTAATTTGTGCTTCTTTTAGTTAGCATGGTGTTCCTGATGATGCCTTGAAGATGCAACTGTTTCTTTACTCATTGTAAGGACGGGCTTGTACCTGGTTCCTTGGATTGCCTATTGGATCGATTACATCATGGAATGTACTTGCAACTCGCTCATTTTTCAATTTAATCCACCAACAATGAATGCTCGATTGAGGAATGACATTATTGCGTATCATTAGCTGGATGATGAGAACTTGCATACTACATGGGAGCATTACAAAACCTTGCTTTGACGCTATCCCATGCATGGAATTCAACAAGAAATGCAAATTGAGATCTTTTAGAATGGGTTGAATACACAAATAAGGAATCTTGTCGATGCATCTGCAAATGGTCTTTTTTTGGACTGCACTTATGATGAAGCTGTAAGAATTTTAGAGAGGATCGCTCAGAACAACTACCAATATTCAATCTCTCGTGTTGCACAAGTCAAAGCAAACCTCAGAGTTATCAAATTAGATGTTATATCAACTCCAAGTGCACAGGTATCTTCATTAGCAAATATGATAAAAAAAATGAAAGGGACCAGTGAAGTTGTTCCTATTCAAGTTGCCCAACAACTGGATGTCTCGATATTTTGTTGCGAAATTTGCAGTGACAATCATAGCTACGAGGATTTCCTTAGCATGCAAAAAATGCGCTCTATGTTAATAATATCTGAGGAAATTCCTATGGTAACTCCTACAACAGCTTTGCTCGAAATTAGCAGCTTTGGGGAAATCAAAATGCGTCAACATTTAGATATGGCAATTCCTCTAGTCAAGATAATTTTCGATAAGGGAATTACAATCAATAACAGCAAAATTTCAATCAAAGTCCTCAGATACATGTACATCAAGATTAGTTGTAATCAGATACTCGTGTGCAACCACAACAATCTTCAATGCCAAATATGCATATGCAAGGACAATAACAGCAACAGTAGTATTACCAACCACGAGCTGATCCATTAGCAACCCTTGAAGCCCTGAGCATATCATAAGAACAAAAGCTATTGTGCAACGAAACTCATCTTCCATTCGAGCATTGGAAGCACAATTAAGGCAACTGGCTTCAAATTTAAGCACAAGACTACTAGATGCTTTACCCAGCGATACCGAGAATCCAAATTAAAAGGGGAAGGAGCATTGCAAGGCTATTACTCTTTGAAGTGGGAAGCAAACTGTCGAGTCAACCAGCAGCTCTAATACAACACTTGTAGACCCAAGTGAAGCAAATCAAAGAGAAAAAGCTGTATCTAAAGAAGAAGTAGACGAACAAAATAAAAAGAATCCACTAGTTGTTACTCCTATTTCTACCATTAGACTAACAAAATTGTCGATGCAACTGTCGATGTTGACGCAACTGGTTTTGTCACGACAGCCTGATGTATCAATACCTTTTTCATTTCCACAAAGATTTAAGGAGAAGGAGAATAATAGAAAATATCAAAAGTTTCTGGCCATATTGAAACAACTTCATGTCAACATACCTCTTGTGGATGCTCTCGTACAGATTCCTGGCTATGAGAAATTCATGAAAGAGCTCCTATCCAATAAGAAAAAGTTGATTGATATCGAGAAAATTGCACTCATAGAGGGATGCAGTGCAGTCTTGACGAATAAATTACCACCAAAGATGAAGGACCCTAGCAGTTTTACCATTCCATGTTCAATTAGAAATCATTACCTGAGAAAAGCTCTCTGCGATTTAGGAGCAAGTATCAACCTCATGTCGTTATCAACATTTCAAAAATTGGGGATTGGTCACATGATGCCCACTGCAATGACATTGCAGTTGGCAGATAGATCATTAGCGCAACCTAAAGGGCAAATTAAAGACGTCTTACTTCAAGTAGATAAGTTTGTGTTCCCAACATATTTTATTATCGTTGATTGTAAAGTTGATAAAGAGATGCCCATAATCTTGGGACGCCCATTTCTTGCCACAAACCGCACTCTTATCGACGTGTTCAAAGGCGAACTGGTAATACGACATAACGATGAACATGTCACCTTCAGTACTTTCAAAGCAATTCCCTGTAGAAATAAAGAGGAATGTCACCACATCGATGTTCTGGATGAATTAATTGAAGAGGAATTTGATGAGCGTAGCACAGCAGTCCCAGAAGAATTTGAGGCGACAACTGAAGAAAATTTTCTAAGTGATTGTGACTATAAGGTTAAGGCAAATAATGTAGTGCTTAGGCACAAATGACAAATGAAATCTTTGGATTTAACCAATAGAACGACTCTTGTATTTAAGTCATCTATTAAAGAAGCTCTTACTTTGGAATTAAAGCCATTGCCTACCCATTTGAAGTATTTTTTCCTTGGTGAGAATGAGACACTGTCAGTAATTGTCTCTACAACTCTCGATGCAAGTCAGGAGAAAAAATTAATCCACATACTAAAGCAACACAAGCATGCAATTACCTGGAGTATTACGGATATTAGACGTATTAGTCCCTCTTTCTGCATGCACAAAATCCGATTAGAAGATAAGGGAAACTAGTCCATTGAACAGCAGAGAAGATTAAATGAAAAAATGAAGGAGGTTGTTAAGAAGGAGATCATTAAGTGGTTCGATGCGGGCATCATCTACCTAATTTCTGATAGTATGTGGGTGAGTCCAGTCGAATGTGTTCCAAAGAAAAGTGGTATCACGGTAGTAAGTAACGACAAAGATGAATTAATCCCTACTCGAATTCTTACAGGATGGCGAGTAGCATTGGCTATCGTCGTTTGAATGCAGCCACAAAAAAGGACCACTTCCCACTTCCCTTTAATTGATCAAATGTTAGATAGGCTTGTTGGCAAAGCCTATTATTGCTTTCTCGATGGCTATTCTCATTACAATTAGATAGCAATTGTGCTAGAGGATCAAGCAAAGACGTCTTTTACTTGTCCTTTTGGCACCTTTGCCTTCTACCGATTGTCATTTGGTTTATGCAATGCACCAACTACATTTCAAAGGTGTATGATGGAAATCTTCTTAAACATGATTAAAGAATCATTGGAGGCATTTATGGATGATTTCTCTATCCATGGCAATACTTTTGACAAATGCACTGACAATTTGGCCAAAGTTCTAAAGTAATGTGAGGACACAAACCTAGTGCTGAATTGGGAGAAATGTCACTTCATGGTAATAGAAGGTATTGTCCTCAGTCATTGAATCTCTTGTCAGGGCATTGAAGTGGACAAAGCAAAAGTTTAAATTATTAAGAAGTTATCCCCGCCAACCAATGAAAAAGATATTTGGAGTTTTCTCGATCATGCAGGTTTTTATCGAAGATTTATCCAGGATTTCTTATAGATTACAAAACCTCTCTACTCCTTGTTGGAGCAAAATAAAAAATTTCTGTTTGATGATACATGTCTGGATGCATTTATGCAAATTAAGCAGCAGCTGGTGAAGGTACCTATTGTCGTTGCACCGGACTGGTCGCAACCATTCGAAGTAATGTATGTCGTGAGTGATTATGTAGTGGATGCCATGCTAGGACAATGCAAAGAAAGAGTATTTCATGCAATATATTATGCCAGCAAGACTCTCATTAAAGAGCAGATTAATTATACAACCACAGAAAAGGTGTTGGCAGTAGTCTTTGCCTTCGACAAATTTCGTTCATATCTTGTCGGCGCAAAGGTTACAGTATTCACTGATCATTCTACGTTGAGATACCTCTTTGCGAAGAAAGATGCCAAACCAAGATTGATTCGATAGATCCTACTACTATAAGAATTTGACATTGAGATAAAGGATCGCAAAGGATCGGACAACCAAGTAGTAGATCATTTGTCTCGTCTAGAAGTAAGAAGTGAAGATGGAAATACATTCCAAATTATTGACGCATTTCCTAACGAGAAGCTATTTGCTGTCGATGCATCCCCATGGTATGTAGATGTCATCAACTACTTGGTGTATGGAAAGTTACACTTAAGTGCAACAGGCCACAAGAAGGAAAGGTTTCTTCTCGACATCGCAAAATACTACTGAAATGAGTCATACCTATTCAAGGTATGCAACGATAATATTATTTGACGTTGTGTTCTAGAAGAATAAATGCTTTCTATCCTGAAGCATTGCCATAATACCCTTTATGGAGGTCATTTTAGTGGTGTAAGGGTTGCTGCAAAGGTCCTTTAGTCAGGATTCTATTGGCCTTCGTTATTTAGAGATGCCTATAATTTTGTGCAACAATATGACAAATGTCAGTGCACTGGATCAATATCTCGACGTAATGTGATGCTGTAACAGCCAATTATGGAGGTTGAGCTCTTTGATGTCTAGGTTATGGACTTCATGGGACCATTTCCAAGTTCGTTTGGAAATGTTTACATCTTGATCACTATTGATTATGTGTCTAAGTGGGTGGAAGCAATTGCTATTCCAAAGGATGATGCTAGGATAGTGCTGAAATTTTTCCACAAGTACATACTCACTCTTTTCGGTACACCTAAGGCACTGATTAGTGATCAAGGCACTCACTTCCATTGCAATCAAGTTGCGGCCGCACTAAAGTAATATGACATTAAACATAAAATGACGACCACATATCAACCACAAACCAATGGTCAAGCTGAAGTTTTTAATCGCCAAATTAAGAATATCCTTGAAAAGGTGGTGAAACCATCAAGGAGAGATTAGTCTTCAAGGCTTGATGATGCATTATGGGCGTTACGTGCAGCATATAAAACGCCACTTGGAAAATCGTCGTATCAACTAGTGTTTGGTAAAGCATGTCACTTGCACGTGAAATTAGAACATAAAGCCATATAGCCAATCAAGCGAGCAAACATGGTTTCTGAAGCTGCTGGATAGAAAAGGTTGTTGGACATCATTGGATTGGAGGAAATTCAACACAATGCATATGACAACGTTGCAATATATAAGGAAAAAACTAAGAGATGGAACGATAATATTATTTTGCAGCGAAAATTTACTGCAGGTTAACTGGTGCTTTTATTTAATTCGTGACTAAAATTGCACCCAGGTAAATTGCGCTCAAGATGGTTTGGTCCATTTGAGGTTGTCGAAGCATTTCCTCATGGTGCAGTCACAATTAAAGATATAAATGATGGGCACCAATTTAAGGTGAATAGCCAACAGCTGAAGCACTACTTCAACCAGGATGATCACAACCAGAAGAAGACCATTAACCTGGTAACATTTTTCTAACCTTTCTTTACATTTGTATCATTTACTTTTAGTTATTTTGTTTATGTTTCAGTTATCTTTCTTAGTTTTTTTTGCAGGAATAAAGTTCTTCCTTTTGTCAACGCATGAAAAACTCCTTGTCGACGTAACTTATCTGCCTCATCACAAAATTGAAACATTTAAGGAAAGAAATCACAATGCTTCAAGCACTTATTCCCCAACTATTGGATCGATTTGAAAAAGGATAATCCGAGTGGACGCATTTATTGGTTGCAAACTAACTGTCCTCTCTCTGTTGTGAAAAAAGCACGACTCTCCAACTCCATTTTTCATTCCCTAAAAAGCGATCCACTGTGCTGACGGTGTTCCTCAGAAAAACCTCTATTACTGCTTAAAATTTTCTTCAAAGCTATCACCTTTCCTGCTCTTTAATACTTTTATTACCAAAAAGTTATGGCCAGAATTTGAGGTGTAAAAACACAATCCAAATCAGTTGCAGAATTCTCTTTCGCCGTAGTGGTGTGAGAAACAAAGCAGCACCCAGCGAAAGAACCAGTGATATTTCTGACCAAGGCTGCGACGGACCACTTCCAAGACAACATGCTGAAGTGCACCTGTCAACCCGAATAAGGCTTTCAGCTATCGAAGCATCAAGACTTGGGGAAACAAGTCAACAAAACTATTGTGAGAATGGGTTGGGAAACCTTTTGCACCCATCCTAGGGGATATTCACCATCACTTGTGAGAGAGTTTTATGCAAACCTGACTGACAACGAGCAAGAGTTCATCTTCGTTCGTGAAGGGTTGGTGCCTTGGGGTGCCTCCCACATTAATGCTCTTTTCAATATCACTGTTGAAGAAGACGATCACATGGCCTTCCTAGAACAACTCACAAAAGAGGGGGCTGGCATCTTAATGCAAGATCTTTGAATTAACGGAGCAATGTGGACGGGCAACAATCCGAACAACTACACCAAACACAGTCTCTTTCTCACAATACAGAGTAAGGTCTGGTTTCACTTCATAAATTATCGTTTCATGCCTTCTACTCATAGCATAACAGTCACTTTGGATCGGATGTGTTTAATCCATTCGATCATCAAAGGAAGACAAATTGTTGTCGGTGCAATTTTGCACCAAGAAATTGCGGACTGTGCTGCAAGGCAGACTAGTATTCTAGCATTCCCTTCACGAATCAAGCAGTGGTGCCAACAACGAGGAGTGATACCTTGTGAGGGAGAAGAAATGTTGGGCAACAAAGGCCCTATTAATGATGCCTCCATTGAGCACATGATTATGGGGAAGGATACTTCTCTGTGAAGGAAGCTGAAGCCAAGAAGAGGAAAGGCAAGGCGAAGATGCAAGAAAAGAAGACTCATGTCGCCACAAATCCTAATTTATTGTGTAAGGTTAAAGAGGTAGAAAAGATTTCTGACACAATTAACATTCGACAGATAAAACTTGTCGACGCGATCGAGGAAATGGAAAGATTTCAAAACCTATTCTATGCTTACACAAGGGTATCGAATAGTGCCATTGTGACCACATTGCACTATATGAGCAAAGAACCTCTGCTCGAGTTCTTTGTGTTCCCTCCAATCATCAAAAAAGCTACGCCTTCAATTGAGAGAGCTGCATCAAAAGGAAAGGACCAATTAATAGCATCTCCGCAGATGGTCTATATTTTTTATGAAGAATGCGAGGTGAATTTGAAGGAAGTTAAAGATTGCCTATGAAACAGTGCCAACCTTTTTTAGGATGATTTTTCAAACAGCCTAGAGGCTACTATGGCTGGGAAGAAGGCCAATGTTGATGAAGGAAATACACATTGGAACTTGTGGAGACAGAAGAGGAAAAAGAAAAAGAAGGAAAAGAGGTAAGAAGAGAAGAATCTGATGTCGCGACAAATTCGTCTGAGAAATTTATCACCGTACCTGAACTTGTGGGTGCATCATTTGATGACTTGGCGCCACCTAAAGCGAGTTAGGCGGAGGCCGTGACTATCAGTAATAAGGATTCCAACCCTCTAGCCAGGTGCTTTATACTACATCACTTGCTGAAATACATCCATCTGATGTCACGGTCGATGATGCCAAGGCACAGCTTGATTCGAAGGAGTAATCCGAGGATCGTGCCAAGCCAAAAGAAAGGAAGAGAAAGCGACGCAAGGAGGAGAGTAATCGCAAGAAGAAGAAGACCCATGCAGCCACATCTTTAGCTACAGCACACTAAGTTAGTTTTTATTTTCAGCACTTAGTTTAGTTTTCATGCATATCATGTAGTTATAGTATAATTGTCCCTACATTTCGTTTGTCATTGCATTTTTATTGTCGCTGAATCTACATTGTCATTGCATGTCCATATATATTTGTAAATTAATGTCAGTGCATTGGGGACAATGCAAACTTTAAGTGTGGAGTGAATGTATATGGGCTGGAAATGCAAATGCATCCACATTTTAAAAATTTGTCCTTTTGAGTTTAATGAAAGCATGCAAAGTTATTGGAAATGTGCTTGAAATTTCTTTTTTCATTTAATGCTTAATTCTTGAATCATATGAAATACTAATGAATGAGTCGAATGAATTTGATTGAATATTGTACCTTCAATTTTTTTATGAATGATTTAGATTGCATTAGTAATGGATGAATAGTATCATCATTTGAATCTTGAATCAATTTGTCTTTTACAGCTGCTTGTATATAAGTATAATTATGAATAAAAAAACACTCCAAAGTGGGTGTATTATGAACTATCAAGGGGGAACACTCCAATGCAAGTGTTAGAAAAAGTAATCTAGCCAAAGGTTGTCACTGCAAGAATGTGTGTCAATGAAATTACATACTCTCTAAGGGTTTGTTTCACCCCATCGTTACTTCCCAAGAACAAGGGTATAGTAATGCAACGACATCCCTCAGTTACATAAAAAAAGAAGAAGAAAAGAAAAGAAAAGAAAAAGAAATATATTTATATTAGTGTACAATAAATGTTGTATTGGTATATAGAATTCAAGATTTGATGCATGTTGCTGGCTTTGATGAAGTTGCAATTGACATACCTATAAATAATAGGTGTAATATTCTGTCATTTGAATGTAATTCATGCATTAGGATTTCAAAGGATTCAAGTTGCTAGAATGATCATTACTTTGATAAAAAATTTTGTTATAACCTTGCTAACTCTTGTTTACTTGAGGACAAGTAAAAATTCAAGGTTGGGGATGTGATAGCATTAGAAAAGACCATTGATTTCTCCTTACTTATGGTATAATTTATTCCTATTTGATCATCTTTAGCATGCATTTTTAGTCTTTTTAACTTAATTATTGCATTTTCTAACTTAGTGAAGCTTGGACTAATTTTCTTTATTTTTTTATCATGTTTTTACTAATAATGTCGTTACATTAGTTGTTCAGTATTACGCCCAAAGATGTCACTGTAGGAATCTATCCTGAAGGATCAATGCATGAAGGTGTTCAGAGTTGTCGCTACAAAATAACATCCAAATTTGCAACTAGAACTATCGCCGTAACTGACAACTGTCTAACGAACACACCAGATTTGCATGAGTGTAAAGCTGGCATAACCAACTTGTACATGTAGAGGAAGTTAGATCTGAAAGGGAGGACACCTGTACTGTGCAGTGGATGTTAAATACTGAAGAGAAAAGATTTTCAGAAAGTTTTTATCTTCATCTTG
The DNA here is from genome assembly GCA_039519145.1 of Kokia cookei. Taxonomy (NCBI): domain Eukaryota; kingdom Viridiplantae; phylum Streptophyta; class Magnoliopsida; order Malvales; family Malvaceae; genus Kokia; species Kokia cookei. The sequence continues at coordinate 24,177,098 of CM076905.1, forward strand.
ATTTTTCGGTGGATTAAAAATACTTCTTCAATACCTTCTTAAGCTTGCATCCACGGCAGCTTAAATTCCTTGAGGGTAACTTGACATTGATGAGAAGGCAACCCTACTCCTAATAAGGAGCACCCTAAACGTGACGCAAGAAGAGTGTAAGGGAGTGATTCAAGTAGACTAGGAATAGGATAATTCAATTTATTCTGTTATTCTCTTGCTTAACGCTGATAAGTTTTGATAATTTGAAGTTGTATGGAAATGCAATTTAATTTCAGATCAAGTTTGACATCTATTTCAATCTTTCCTTCATTGTTTATCTTGGGATTTAATTTTTTGACCATGAAAGTGTGATTGCAGTCACTGTCTTGGAATGTACAGTAACAAATTAAGTTAACTAGGAAGTCAACGGAAGTTGCTTGAGGATTGGAGGAATTCAATCCACTTGTTCTTGAATATATAGCATCGCCAACACTAGAAGGTGTGGTTAGTGTGAGTATTTGAGTCTTTGATAAACAAGGAAGTCAAGGTTGGTAAGATTTCATTGTGCTTAATTTTGAAGACAATTTATCTGTTATTAACCTTGTGATCACATTTAGGTTTTTACCAACTTTTCAAGTTAGAGAACCCCATCTCATTATTACTATTTTACTTCTTAAATTTTCTTAAATTGCTTTGACAAATTATTCTCATACTTTTACTGCATTTTATTATTTTATTGCTCCGACATTATTCATCACAATCTCTCTTATTTTAAATTTCTTTGCATCGAAAATTATAAACATAAGTAGCCATCCCTGTGGAATCGATATCCAATAGATTTACATCTATCTACTATACTTGCATCGACAGTGTACGCTTGCACATATTTGTTGTGACATTCATAGCACAATTAGCCACAGTTTTATCTTCAAGTTTTAACTCGATAAACTTGAGTCTGCGAGCTTCCACGCCACGTATTTATTCTAAAAGGACTCTTGGAAACATTCCCAAGCAATACGTTCAACCTATGTACCCCTTACGATGGACTCTCACCAACAATAGGCCTCTTCCCTTATCAAGGACATAGTGCCCTTAAAACTTCTACTTCAGGGTACAATCTAAGTCCTTTAGAATTCTTTCTATAGACTCCATCCAATATTCAACCAAAGTGGGATTCGTTTTAACAATGCCTTTGAACGTTTCAACCTCATTTGATTGTAACTTCTCCATCACAAATCTATGACTTCCCAATCCAATTTGGGCTCCAAGAACCATTTGTAAAACCCTTAGCATCACTTGTGTCACTGTGTGGTCACCATTTTCATACCCTCTATCGATGGTAAAGTTCTCAACAAAATCATTCTCAAGGATTGGGTTTTCGCCTTAAACAGTGGGCAGCTCTACAAGTATAGCCGTATGCGTCCTACCTCTACCACCCCTACCTTAGGTATTTATAATGATCTTTACGAGAATTTGAAGAGTCTAGAATATATCTATAGTTTTCAAGCATAAGTTCAAGCATCAATCATTTTTCCTAAGTTTTCACAATTTAAGGATTTACAATTTATATGTAATAACAGTAACTAAAGTAGGATCGACATTAGAGTATCATATTTAATTTCTTGCAAAAAATTAATTTTCAAAAACTTGTGGCATGGTTTTTCGCAAATACCCCTTTATAATGCACGTATGTAGACTCACTTAAATTTCGTAGTTCGAGTTTTGTAAATCTAGCTCTGATACCACTAAATGCAATCTTCCCAACCCGACCTAAACGTTAGGCCCAAATTCGAGAGAATACATCGACTGCTGAAGTGACCCAATGAGTTGTAGCTTTTAAGCAATTAATTTAAAACATTTGTTTATCCTTAAAAGAAAACTTAGTCAATTATGGAAAAATTCATGAGTTATCAAAAACTAATTCAATTTAATTTTCCTATGTGACGTTGACTATTTCAAAAACATAGTTGACTTCCGAATTACTTTCCTCACAAAACACCTTTACAATTTAACAATGGAAAAGTGATATTAATGTGATTTTTTATATGAAAACCAAATTTCATGCACAATTAAATAAAATGATAAAGTTTCAAATAAAAGAATTTGTAAATACTAAGTCTAGATACTTTTATATAAAATTAATAATCTGATTTAAGCCCTTCGAATACCCAGTTCACGTCCTAACCTTATGGTTTATCTGTAAAGAAGGAAAATAAGGAGGGTTGAGCAGTGAATGCTCAGTGTTAGTTCCATCACAAGCAATCTCAGCACAACTCGTGATAAGGCACGTCAATTTAATAATTTCGAAAACGAACACAATCATAAAGCATTTTAGATTAACGGTTTTTCAAATAGACACTTTCAAATAATAATTCAGAATATCATTACTTCAGATCAACTCAACACAAGAATATCAGTGTAACAATTAATCATATAGAAACATTTTTCATCGAATAATTCACTATAGCAATTTCAATTTTTCAAATCACTCAACAATGTACATATGTGTATATATATATATTTGTATCATCTCAGAAAACTTCTAATTTTGTATGCACACGTATTATAAATGTCATACAGTTTTGGTTTAATAGAAAGATCTTATCCCACCCCTAAAAATCACATTGGGAGTTCCCCAAAACTCCATCCACCAACACAACAGTTTCGTGGTTAAACCATTACTAATTCATAAATAAAACTGTCACGGCTGTGAACACACAGCAAGACATCGTAGATGGAGTCTACTATGGTTGCGGGGACACAATAGAATTATGCAGGTAAAATCTGCCACTTGCTATGGATGCACAACATGTTTGTAGGTAATTGTTGTCAAAGGGGTTGTGGATGCACAACAAAAATGTCGCAGGTGCAATATGTTATAGCTTTGGGTACATAGTAGGATTGCCACATATAGGACATGCTATGGTTGTTGAAACACAAAAAGTAATGCAGATAAACTTCCAGTGCTTCCTCCATTCATAATGTCTCACCCCATGCAATGTAATAGGAAATGCTCGAAACAGGTCAATACAATAGCATTTAATATGCATTTAACGAAAAAATGTAGTGGTAAACAATATGCTCATAACATTTCGATTCAGTAGCAATTAATATGCTTCTGACAAATCAACTAAATAATTGAAGTCATGGTTCTTAAGTGATTGATTTAATGGTATAAGGCGTACTATACATGCATCCAAAAATACAGTTACAATAGACATGTGTTGTTCACAATTCATGCAAATATATATCACTATCATATTAATTTAGTTAATCAAATAAGGGATTCTAACATAATTTATACTATTAGGGACTTAATTGAATAAATAAAATACAAAACAATTTGGGAACCATCAAGGACTAATCTGCGCAAAACATAAAATTTTGGGTAAAATTGTAAAATTTACGAAATAACGGCCACATGGACGTGTGGGATGTCTTAGGCCATGTGGAAGGGTTACACGGCTGTGTGGCCAAACCGTGTAACAAACTGAGGTCCTGTGGTATATGAACTACACTAGGGTTTACAGGCCACATTGTTGTGTGGTAGGCCGTGTGGTCCACAAACTCGTGTGGCAGACCGTGTGGAAGGGTCGTGCCCGAGTGAGAAGTGAATTATCCTAAGGTTTGTTGGGGGACATGGTCGTGTGGCCCACCCGGTGATCCACATGCTCATGTGGCAGCCCGTGTGGCCTTATCCTAGGCACAGTTTTGCCTGATTTACTCGTAAAAGAACATACACCTTTCGTCAAAGGTCCAATCGATGATCCTTACGCTTGTCCGATTGACCTATAACAAGTCCTTCAAACAACGTTTACACAAGAGTTAATGGTAGATTTCAAGATTGAACAAGGTTAATGGAATGTTTCAGCAAAAAAAATACGATAGATCGAATTCGAAACAGAAGGTTAATGAGATCTAGCAATATTTCAGAATTTACAGGTTCTAAAGATTGAATCAAATAAACTTACTTTACTTTGGATTAAAACATAGTGATTATTGATGATAGTCTGACGACCGATAGCAAAATGGGTTAACGAAAATTTATTTGATTCGAGATTTGAAAAATAATTTTCAGCAAAAGATGTGAAATTTTATAGAGAGAAAAGAGAAAATAAGAGAAAAATATGAATATAAAGAGAAGTGAGATAAAATCCTTTTTAGGGTTGAAGAGAAAGCATAATCCTAGTTCAATTAGGGAAAGTTGGGTTAAAAATCTAAGGTTTATGAATCTTAAGGCATCAGGTGCAATTTCCCCAAAGTTTTGGGCCAATTTTAAAAGAAAATTTAAGGGTAAAATAAAAAGGACAACTTTGAGAATGGGGTGGCTCTAACCTTAGTATGCAAAAAGGGAGAGAGATGCTTAACCAATTGAACTGCCATGCTTGTTACGCTTTCACTCTAATTAGTATATATTCAAGTATGGTTTTTGTTATGGTTTGCTAAAAAATAAAGAAAATAAATGGGAGAGGTGTGAATAAAACCTAGGAACTCTAAGCAGTATACTATGCTCTTAATCATTTAGTCTATATCTTATTTCTTGATTATTCTTTTACAATTAATCCCTTATAATTTTGGGTGTTATAAAATTGATGTATCAAATTATACATTTAGTCAAAATTTATATATAATTTTAAGTTTATCTCACCAAAATATCAAATTAAAATTAAAAAATTAAATCTATAACTTACACATAGTATAAAGATTAATAACAGAATTTCTCTTAAAATATAATAAAATTTTTTATGCTTGATAGCTTCCGAAATTAACATAAACATTAGACTTCCTTTGGATCTAATCACGCCATGGTAAGTTTTTGGATGATATGATGAATTCTTTTTAGTATAATGATTTATTTGGATTTTAAAATTTATAAGAAAAATTATTTTAACATTTCATTTAATTTTTCATCTTTTTTAATTTTTTAATTTGTATTTTCTATCAAATCACCCTAAAATAAATAAAAAAATTAACATCTGTTAACTTTGTTAATGTGGTATACACATAGACTATTACATGAATGCCACATCAATAATTAATTAATTTTTAAAAATTAAAAATATATTTTTATATTTTTAAAAAATTATTTAATTATTGGCATGCCATTCATGTGGTAATTTATGTGTATTTCATGTTAGCAAAATTAACAAATAATAATTTTTTTCATTCATTTTGAAATAATTTGACAAACAATATAAATTTAAAAACTAAAAAAAATATTAAATAAAAAATTAAAATGACGTTTTTTTTTTTGTAAAATTGGATATTTAAATAAGTCATTATATCAACGTGTTGCCACTTTATATTCTCGTTGGTACTACGTGCTTTAGTTAAAATTTTAAGCTTCCGCAGGTTTATTTTGTTTCCTTTCGTGTCCTTGCTCTTTACATCTTATTCCTCTCACCTTCATGTTTCTTTGTTTTTTTAAGGTTAAAAGTTTAATTATTGAATATCGGAATTTACCTTTATATTTTATTTTCTTTGATATTTATCATTATATTTAAAAATATGATGCAAAACATCTAATTGAATTTTACTACTGAAATTTGAATTTCATTTAAAATTTTCACTAACTTTAATTTTTTAATTAAATTTTAATATTTAATATTAATTTTGATTTGAAAACATAATTTAATTGGAAAATTCTTTCAAATGTTTTATTTCAATGTTTAATGATAATTTAATTTATAAATATTAAAATTAATTAACTTAGAAATTTTATTTAATGAAATAATTATTTGAAAGAATTTTCCTATTAAATTATGTTTTCAAATCAAAATTAATCTTTTATTTAGGGAATAGAAGAGATTGTATCCTAACGTGATGGGTATGATTTTTTTCTTGAACCAAAAATAATCGAGTATCCTATTTAAAACCAATAATTGCTTGATATTATGTTATTTTAGGGGATTCAAAATTGTGCCCTAACGTGTTGGGTATGATTTTGTTTTGAACCCAAATGATTGAATATCTTATTTAATGTCTTATGCATATATTTATGGATAGCATATCGAATTTCTATTCAAGTTTTAAATTTTCAATGTTTAAGATCATAAAATAATCGTTTAGGTACCAATTTTGGGCGTGTAAGGGTGTTAATCCTTCCTTACATGTAATCGACTCCCGAGCCTATTTTTTAGATTTTGAAGACCAAATGTTTTTACAAAACAAATTTCAATACTGTAGGTGATCCGATCACACCAAATTAAAAGGATTGGTGGCGACTCCCATTTCCAATTTTGAAATAATTTTCGAAACTTGTTTCAAAAAATGGTTTCGACAGCTTAGCGACTCCACTGGGGAAAAATAATAGAGTCAAGCCATGAGTCGATTATTTTTTGGTCTTTTGATTGAAAATAGAAATTCGATTTAAATTTAATTTGTGATCCTTGCATTTTATGTTCATATGTTTGATTTCTAAATTTAATTTGTTCATTGTCAAAGTGAGGGTTTCATGCATTTGCATGGATCGGTTACTTTACCCCTTAAGTGGAAGTGTGAAACTATGCCTTCGTGAGGTCTTCACCTCCGTGCAGGATAGTGAATCGCTTTCGGGAATACATCTGTACCTATGTTTTCGTGAAGTTTTCACTTCGGTACAAACATATGGGAAATGTATCCCCCTGAACCGAACTCGTCCGTATGAGCTTATAATGGGTGAGGATAGAGGAATCTGCTGGTTTAGGTACCCATACTTTAGAACTCAAACCGCATGTAGTTGACTTTAGGAGACTACTAAACATCATGACAAACCTTTAGCGATCACCTAAATAGGAGAGACGTGTTATTATTTTTGCTCTTAATTGTAGTTTTATGGTTAGATTTTATCCTTGTGTTTAACATACTGACATGCTTTATTTTGTCTTTGTTTTATTTCGTGTATTGCATTTCAATTATAGAAAAGGTGTTTGTTCATACTCAATTACTAAATAGAGAGCTTTGACATGGAAAACGGGTTTCTTGATAGAGTGGAAGATAACTTGGTCGTGCATTTATGGTCAGAAGGGAGACAACACGAGAATGGGGACAATTTGACAGAAGGACATTTATCAAAATTTTGGGACCATACCCGAGTAAATGTGACCTAAAATAGTCTGCAAGAGCTAAGAGACATTTGGGGTCAATGGAATGATGAAATGAAACTAGTGTTTTATAGAGAATATGAAGATCCACCCTATTTGCTCGAGGTAAAGATAAACAAACGTCTCTTTCGAGCTCTCACCCAACTCTGGAATCCCGAATATAGTTGTTTTTTCTTTGGGAGTTTCGACATGACGCCCACAGTGAAAGAATACATCGCATTGATCCATTGCCCGAAGATTCAAGTTGACAAGGTTTACTCAAGAGCTGTGTGTCCTGACCTTTTTGAAGAGGTTAATGAATATAACCGGGATGAGTGAACAATGGGTGGCATCTAGGATCAAGGTAAAGGGGATAATAAATGTATCACTTGGAAGAGTTTGAGGGATTTGATATTAGCGCACCCGGATATGAAGAAACGTGTTGACCTTTTCGCTTTGAGTATTTATGGGCTGGTTATCTTCCCGAAAGCATTAGGGCACATAGAGGATGCAGTTGTGGATCTTTTCAACCGTTCGTCTTAGTAGGAGCGTTACACCTGTCTCAACAATCCTTGTTGAGACCTTCAGATCGCTAAGTGCTTGTCGGAGAGAAGGCGAGGGAAGGTTCATTGGCTATGCACCACTTTTGATGGTCTGGTTTCATAGCCATTTATGGAAGAAAGAAAGGATTTCGTATAAGGAATACTTAGTGGATTATTCACCTTTGAAGGAATTTGTAGCGACACAAAAAGAGCTGAATATATCTAAAGAAAAGTGGATGGCAGTTCTTCAAAATCTTCGAGAGGAGGACATAGAATGGAAGGCATCTTGGCTTATCATCGATGAGATTCTTTATCATTGTGGCAGTTTCGATTGGGTTCCCTTACTCGGAGTTTAGGGAGCTATAGGATACGCCTTTCTACTTGTGTTAAGGCAATACAAGGTTTGGCCTAGTAGGAGTTCACCTACAAAGGGGATAACTACAAGAAGAGGGTCAGAGAGATAACAAATGCATAGAGGCAAGTGCATAAGATGAAGGTATTCGTTGCAAGCTCGATGATGACATCGGAATATGATTGATGGAGAAGTAAAAGAATAAATGATAATATTCCAGTGTCGAACCCTGATGATGCTAGATCAATAAAAGAATACTTACAAGTAATTCCATCAGAATTAGACATCATAAAGCAGGATTCTGAAAGGAAGAGCTTGGAATTTGGGAAAATGATAGAAATCTTAGAAGAGGATAAGATGAAGTTAGGGTTAGATGTAGACATTCACAAGTTAGAGGCTGAAAAGTTGAGAAAAGGGAAGAAAAAAGCAGAAGACGACTTGGAAGATTTAAAGAAACATTACAAGAAACTTCGTTAATCCATGAAGAATGCTGGGCTTGGCAAAACATCTGAACAATGGTAACAAGAGATTCGAGAATGAGAAGATCGAGAGGAGCAATGGAAAAGAAATTTTCAAGATGATCAAGCTCAAGAAAATGCCATAAAGGGAGAATTGTTAGAAAGACAAGTTGAAAAGACTCAATTAAAAGCCCAAATAACCGAGCTGGAGGCTAGAATCGTTGAATTAGAGAAATATCTATATAGACACTGTAGCTAAAATTCTGTTATAGAACTCAAAGCAAGTCGAGCCGAAAATAAAGAGTTGAGGAAAAGAGTGCAATAGGTTGAAACTTCATTCTAGAATAACAAGATAAGAATCGAGATTCTTGAAAGGAACTTAGAAGCAAGTGAATGGCACACTCAATAGGTTCAAAGGCAAGTTGGAGAAACAGATTAGGTTATAGGTGAAACACTTACACGGATGCGAGAAGCGACTGATCACGTGCAAATGCTAGCATTGAAGCTGATGAATTAAGCATACAATATGAATCAAAGTCAACACGAGGACAAAAACTAGCCGGACTTCTTAGGAAAGTGAAGGCTTTAGGCACTAAAGCAAAGCCATTTATGTAACTCGTTCTATGTAAAGAAATTTGTCTTCCAATAAAGTTGATCTAATGGAATTGAATTCAGAATCAATGCATTCTCTTCCATTGCGTACATGCTTTCATTCGCATTACATTTTCATATTTTAACACAACAACTCTAATTAAGTAAAATTTGAAACAATTAAACAAGAAAACATAGAGAACCCACATCCTTATGGTACCCGAAAGGCAATGGATCAAAGGATAGAAAGATTGAAACAGTTACAGAAAGAGATGCAAGAACAAATGCAAGCACAGCTGCAAGACCAATTGGCAAGGGTCCAACAGGACATGAGAAACCCAATCTTTGAGTCTCAAGGGAATATAATCAATCGACTGACTCAACTATTGCAAGAAGCAGAGAAAGGAAAAAACCCTGTAGTAAGCCCAAGGGAGGAAAATGAAGATCCTCGATACCCTCTTAGTTTTACCCCCGTACATAATCAAGTTCCACCGGAAACACACTCGCGAGGAGCTCCAATCTTTATTAGAACACAACAACATCCCATTGGTACCTCAAGCTAGGCCAATTATCTAACTGGATTAAGGACTAATCTAGGAGAAAATGCCACAAATCCCACCAATCCTGATTTTGACGAAATCATGAAGATAGAGAGAACAAAACTGGAACTTTCCAAACAGATAGAGAAGCGTTACAAGTGGCTAGAAGATAAGGTCAAGGCAATGGAAAGAGCTGACACCTGCTGTGGGATGGACGCTAAAGAATTGAGTCTAGTCCAGATCTAGTACTGCCTCTAAAATTGAAAGCTCCAAAGTTCAAGAAGTACAATTGGACAAGCTACCTGGATGCTCACATCACCATGTTTTATCGAAAAACCACCATAACCAATTACTGATCCATTGTTTCTAGGACAGTTTGGTAGGATCAGCGACAAAATGGTACAATCAATTAAGTCGTGCGAGGATCAGTTCATGGAAAGACTTGGCCCAAGCCTTCATGAAACAATATAACCATGTCACTGACATAGCTCCTAACAGAATCACCTTGCAAAACATGGAGAAAAGGCTGAGTGAGAGTTTCAGGCAATATGCCCAAGATGGAGGGATATGGCCACCCAGGTACAACCACAATTAACGGAAAAAGTGACAACTATACTTTTTGTCCACACACTGAAAGCGCCTTACATCAACCACTTGCTGGGTAATGCTACAAGGAGTTTCTCAGATATGGTTATGTCCGGAGAGATGATCGAGAGTGCAATCAAGTATGGGAAAATTGATGTCAGGGAAAGCGTAAAGAGATCCGCCCTTAGAAGAAAGGATGCTGAGATAAATAATGCAAGCATGTATAGGCCAAACTATGCAAAGCCAATCATGATGACGCAATCCAAGACCCCTACAAATAATTACCAAAATCCTCCGAAGTTGGAATCAAGCTCGAGGAAAAACACCGAAAGAATTCAATTCACACCCATTCCGGTGACATATAAAGAGCTTTACCAGCAGCTATATGATCAACATGCAGTGGCTCCATATTACACAAATCCAATACCACCCCATTCCCAAAATGGTATGATGCAAACGCTCAGTGCGAGTACCATGGAGGGGTAGTTGGACACTTCATCGAAAATTGTTTTGCCTTCAAAAAGATAGTGGAGAGACTAATTAAGGGAAGACGTATAAGATTCGGTAAGCCACTTGGAACCAATGTGGCTGAAAACCCTTTACCCACCAATCCCGATCAGGGAATAAATGCAATCGTGAGAGCAAAAGGAAAAAAGGTCAAGAGACCAAAGTTGAAGAGGTCAAATCATCTTTAAAATGAGTGTGGCATTAAATGGTTGACAGAAGGATAATCACACGGAATGGTGAAGATATGATGATAACAACCGAGAATTATTGTGAGTTTCATGCTGTAGAAGGGCACAAGATTTAAAATTGCACAGAGTTCAAGACTTTGATACAAGACCTAATGGACAATAAGAAACTAGAATTTTTCGAAGAAAAAGAAGAGGAGAAGGACGTTTGCGCCTCTGAAGAAAAATGGACAAACAGGCCAGATTGCCATGTAATAATTTTCTCCGTACCCAAGAGTACTGAAACAAGAAAGCAAATGACACCTTGTGTCGTTATACAAAAACTTGTGACATTCCCGTATAAGGACGAGAAAAGGGTTACTTGGAATTATGGGTGTAATATAATTGTGCCTGAAGAAGAATGATCCATAGAAGACATAAGCCCTATTACTCGTAACGGGAAATCATATGACCTAAAAGTGAAAAGAAAGAAGCAACTAAAGGAAAGGCCTTGATGATCGAACCAAAAGAGAAAGAAACTAGTAAGCTTGAGCCAATAAATGAGTCAATAACAGAAAATGAGGCAAAGGAATTCTTGAAATTCCTAAAACACAGTGAGTATAGTATGATAGAGCAGTTGCACAAATAATCAGCACGTATATCAATCATAGCCTTGTTGTTAAGTTCAGAAGTCCACCATAATGCACTAATAAGAGTACTCAACGAAACGTATGTGGCTAACGACATATCCGTATGCAAGTTGGATCGCTTGATCAATAATGTTAGAGCAGACAATTTTATCTTCTTTAGTGACGACGAGATCCCATATGAGAGAATGAGATCTACAAAGGCCTTGCACATCACTACTCGCTGCAAGGGGTACACTTTGCTCGAAGTGCTCATTGATAATGACTCAGCTTTAATTGTATTACCACTAGCTACCCTGGAAAGATTACCAATCGACAGCTCTTATATGAAAACATGCCACAACATAGTTAGAGCTTTCGACGGAACGAAAAGAAAAGTGATGGGCAGAATTGAAATACCGCTGTAGATTGGCCCGAATACATATGAGGTAGATTTTTTGGTAATGGACATTAAGCCCTCGTACAATTATTTGTTGGAAAGACCCTAGATCCATTCAGCAGGGGCGGTACCATCCTCACTTCATCAAAAGCTTAAATTGATAACTGATGAAAGATTGGTTACAATAAATGTAAAGGAGGATATTATCGTATCCGTGACAAATGATGCCCCATAGGTAAAGAGAGATGAAGAGGCTATAGAATGCTCCTTTCGATCATTGAAATTCGTTAATGCAACATTCATTGCTGAATGGGGCAAAATCCTCGAACCAAATTTGTCACGAACTAAGAAGATGGGTTTACAATTAACAATCGAAAAAGGGGTATTGCCAAGAAAAGGGCTTGAAAAATATCTACAAGGGGCAATCAATACACCGGTACCACTGGGAGAATGGGATTGTTTTGGTCTGGGGTACAAGCCAAATATGAAGGAAAAGAAGAAATAGCTAGAAAGGAAGCGAGAAAGGAGAAAAGCACGATTCGTCGGGGAAGAGATCAAGTGGGAGCCAATCTTTGAAAAAGACTTTCATTTTCGGAGGAATGAGGATCGAAAAAGAGAAGAAAATTGGAAGAGTTATGATAAACCTGGACATTAATGCCATCTCTGAAGAAGATGAAGGAAGGAGCTTATCACGAATTTGTCTATACACACCAGGAAGCATTCTAGACAACTGGACTAAAGAGAAGCTCCCTGCAGCCTTTAGGATCTTTTCAGAGTAATACTCAACACACACCTGTTGCTCTAGGCCCGAGAGCAATAGGGATCCTTTGTAAAGGGCATTTGATTATTATCTATTATTTTAATGAAAATGCGTTTTATCTCATTTAGCAAACATCTCTTTATATTCTTTTGTTCCATTCAGACAATTTGTCTACACTCAATCTACACAATTAATCATTCTTGAATTCTATATGTGTATACTCATACTCATACCATACAATTAGTCTTAAATTTACTTTGTTCTTTAGACCTCTCTTATTCTTTTGATAGATCTTTGGATATTAATGATATGAGCAACGTTGTCACTAACTCTAAGCCTCATTTTGAGCAAGATATGTGTCTCGAAGAGCCTCGAGACTTTGAAGATGACCAAACTAATAACTTGTCTCTAGATTTGCTATGAATGATGGAACAAGAGGAAAAACAAATCTTGCCTCATAAAGAGTTAGTCGAAACCATGAGCATAGGGAATGAAGATGAAAAGAAGAAGGTGAAAATTGGAACCAGTATTTCGGCAGAAACACGAAAAGATCTTATTGAGTTACTCCGAGAATTCAAGGATGTCTTCGCATGGCCTTACCAAGATATGCCTGGGTTAAACACCGACATTGTAGTCCATAAGCTCCTCATAAAGGAAGAATGCAGGCCTGTCCAGCAAAAGTTTCGAAGGATGCAACTAGATGTATTGTTAAAAATAAAAGAAGAGGTTTAAAAGTAGTTTGACGTGGGTTTCCTCCAAGTGGTCAGACATTAAAAATGGGTGGCCAACATAGTCGGTATTCCTAAAAAAGATGAAAAAGTGCGTATATGTGTAGATTATTGAGACTTGAACAAAGCTAGCCCAAAAGATAATTTCCCACTATCTCACATTGATACCGTAGTAGATAACACGACAGGTCATTCACTATTCTCTTTCATGGACGGCTTCTCTGGATATAATCAAATAAAGATGGACCCTAAAGACATGGAGAAAACTGTGTTCATGACAATGTGGGGGACGTTTTGCTATAAGGTGATGTCATTTGGACTTAAAAACGTAAGGGCAACATATCAAAGAGCCATGGTGACGTTGTTTCATGATATGATGCATAAGGAAATTGAGGTCTATGTCGATGATATGATTGCAAAGTCTCGAACATGAGAAGAACATGTAAAGGTCCTGAGGAAGCTATTCTTGAGGTTAAAAAAGTTTTAGTTAAAGTTAAACCCAGCCAAATGCACTTTTGGAGCTACTTTAGGAAAGTTGTTAGGTTTGTGGTCAGCCAAAGGGGAATTGAGATCGATCCAAACAAGGTTAAAGCCATACAAGAGTTACCACCACCCCGTACATAAAAAGAAGTTTGAGGTTTCCTAGGAAGATTAAATTATATCGCTCGGTTCATCTCACAGTTAAGTAAGAAATGCAACCCTATCTTTCGTCTTCTTAGAAAACACAATACGGGTGTGTGGGACGATGAGTGCCAAAGAACTTTTGACAAGGTCAAACATTATTTATTCGATGCTCCAATCTTAGTACCACTAAGTCCCAACGAGCCATTGATCTTGTACTTGACAGTTTTTGAAAATTTTATGCGATGTGTACTGGGCCAACATGATGAGATTGGAAAGAAAGAAAGAGTCATATACTACCTCAGCAAAAAGTTTACCGACTGTGAAACAAGGTATTCATCGATCGAAAAGCTATGTTGTGCGTTAGTTTGGACTACCCGGAGATTACGACTGTACATGCTATACCGCATAACTTGGCTAATCTCGAAATTAAACTCTCTTAAATACATGATGGAGTCGACCACATTGAATAGAAGAATAGCTAGGTGGTAAATCCTACTTTCAAAGTTTGACATAGTCTATGTAAACCAAAAGGCAACAAAAGGGAGTGCGATAGCAGATTTCCTAGCCAGTAGAGCTCTAGAGGATTATGAGCCAATAAATTTTGACTTCCCAAATGAGGACCTAATGTATGTTGCAACCACTGAAGAGGGGACCACGTCAGAGCATCCTTGACGATTAAATTTTGATGGTGCTTCGAATGCCACGAGCAATGGAATTGGGGTAGGTTTAGTATCAGCAGAAGGAGACCACTATCCCTTCAACAGTAAGCTCGACTTTGATTGCACAAACAACATGGCTGAGTATGAAGCGTGTATTATGGGAATTCAAGAACCATAGAACGAGGGATCAAGATTCTGGAGGTATATGGAGATTCTGTACTAGTGATCTATCAATTAAAGGGAGAATGGGAAACAAGAGATTCCAAGATGGTCAATTACCGAAAGTTGGTTCTCGAATTAATTAAAGAATTTGATGATGTCAGTTCCTTTACCTCCCACGAGAGAAAATCAGATGGTTGATGCTTTGGCTACTCTAGCCTCAATGATCAAAGTAAATAAGCTAGAGGATATAAAACCCATTCAAATGAGCATCTACGAGGCTCCGACCCATTGCTATGACATCGAAGAAGAGGAAAAAGAAAGAGAAAGAGATGACCATTCTTGGTACTAAGACATCCTTCAATATGTAAAATATTGTAAATACCCCGAGCAAGCTACTGAAAATGATAAAAGGACATTGAGAAGGCTCACAAATGAGTACGTCCTAGATAAGGAAATTTTGTATAAGAGGAGGAAGGATCAAGAACTATTAAGATGTGTTGATGCAATCGAGGCAAGGAAAATCCTAGAAGTCCACGAAGGTATTTGCGGAACACACACCAATAAATTCAAAATGGCTAGGCAAATCATGAGGTTTGGATACTATTGGTCCACCATTGAGGGTGATTGCGTCAACTTGCTAAGAAATGTCACAAGTGTCAAATCTATGGAGATAAAATTCATGTACCTCCGTCGCATCTACATGTTATGACTTCTTCATGGCCGTTTTTCATGTGAGGCATGGATGTTATTGGGCCAATTTCACCGAAGGCCTCTAATGGGCATAGGTTCATCTTTGTAGTTATCGACTATTTCACCAAGTTGGTGGAAGCTGCCTCTTACGCCAACGTTACAATGTCTGCAGTTAGCAAATTCTTAAAAACGGAAATCATATGTCGATATGGAATGCCAGAAAGGATCATATCGGACAATGCATTAAATTTGAATAACAGCATAATTCAGAGGTTTGCAAGCAATTTAAGATCAAACATCATAATTCATCTCCATATCGCCCAAAAATGAATAGAGCAGTGGAGGCAGCAAATAAAAACATCAAGAAGATCATTGCAAAGATGACAAAAACCTATAAAGATTAGCATGAAAAGTTATCATTTGCCCTTCTTGCTTATAAGACCTCAGTCAGAACTTTTACTGGGGCAATATCATTCTCACTTGTATATGGAATGGAAGCCGTTTTACCTATCGAGGTTGAAATTTCTTCTCTCCGAGTTTTGTCAGAGCTAAATTTGGATGAAGTAAAATGGATCCAAGCCAGATATGATCAGCTGAACTTAATCAAAGAAAAGAGATTAACAGTTATCCGTCATGGTCACATGTACCAAAAGTGAATGATGCAAGCTTACAACAAAAAGGTCTGCCCTAGAGAATTCCACGAGGGAGATCTAGTCTTGAAAAAAATACTCCCCATACACAAAGACTCTTGAGGAAATTGGATGCCTAATTGGGAAGGACTATATGTGGTGAAAAATGCTTTCTTTGGAGGAGCTCTCATTTGGACTAAAATGGTTAGCAAAAAGCTATACAACCCAGTAAATTCAGACTCGATGAAGAAATATTTCACCTAAAAAAATCGGAGAGGTCAAGATAAAAACCCACAGAAGGCATCTTGAAACCAAAGGGGCAGCTCAAATATGAAGCAAAAGTGGTCAATTGTTCGCTCAAATGTGACAAGATAGAGAAACTTTACATCTTGAGGCATCGATGAAGTACTCTAGGTTTTCTAAACGCATATCGAGCAGAAAAATGATCCTTAGATCAAAGAAACTCATATTATGATATCTAGGCATCTAATATTGTTCCTTGTAAATATTTAGCAATTGTTCTTTGGCCAATGTTTTTCAAATTCTTCGAGCTTTCACTCTAATGCAATCTTATTCTTTCGCCACACTGCCCAAGTATTTTCATACTAAGATAATGGGATAATAGACTAATATCATAAGGTATGCAAGGATCTGCAGGCGTTATTCTAGAAATTTCCTAAATGATACAGGGACCCTAAACAGGATCACCAGTTAAAAGAATCAAACCTGGAAAGAATAGTTCGAATTAAGAATACTCTGCCAGATCCCGTTGTAGATTTGAGAGGACATAAGATGGTACACTACAACAAGTAACAAAACATGATAATCCCAAAGTGAAAGAAATTAAATTTTGAAATTAACATCAATCATGCACATTCATTTAGTTAGGAGCATTTGATTCACTCTAATCATGACATCTTGGCCTGTGTAGAGGTTCATTCTACAGGTTTTGAGGGAAAGGTTCAAGTCACCACGGCGAACCTGGTACCTCGGAAGCATGAAGAGAAAGATTTAAGTCGTAACTACGAATCCAGTACCACGAAGATATGAAGGAAGGGTTTAAGTCTCAACGACGAACCTAGTACCTTAGAAGCATGAAAGGAAAGATTTAAGTCAAAACGGTGAATCTAGTACCACGAAGATATGGAAGGAAAGGTTTAAGTCGTAACGGCGAACTTTAAACCTCAGAAACATGAAGGGAAAGATTTAAGCCGCAACGACAAATCTAGTACCACGAAGATATGGATGGAAAGATTTAAGCCGCAATGGCGAATCTAGTACCACGAAGATATGGAGGGAAAGGTTTAAGTCGCAACGGCGAACCTTGTACCTCAGAAACATGAAGAAAAAAATTGAAGCCACAACGGCAAATATTATAACTAAAAGCCGAAGAAGAGCAGATTAAAGTCATAACGGTGAATCTTCTACTTTGAAGTTACAGTTGATCAGATCAAAACTACAATAGCAAATCTTCATCCCTCTGAAGTTGTAGTAAGAGCAAGATGAAGCTTCGACATCAAATTCGATCTTCTCGAAGTTGCAGTGAAATTAAACGATCGATAAAGCCAAGGGTGGTTTACTTGAAAGGGAAGGGCAAGAGAGACCAAATCCAGTGGGACCGGATAAATTTGGTCTTCCTTGAAGTTTTTGCTTCATTTCCATTACACGAAAATAAGCAAAGAGGGGCAGCTGTAGAAACCCAATTTATCTAGCCCAAAAAGCCCAAATGATAAACCAAATAAAAAATTTAAAATTCATTAAAAGTCCATTTACAAAAACATGAAACCCAAATTTTACAAAGCCCAATTGCCCCAAAAAAACATTAACAGAATTGAAACCCTAAAAAACCCTAAAGTCTATCTTCAACCATCGCATGCCACATCAGCACCAACCACGTCAGCGCCACGTCAGCCATGTGACCCCTCGTCTACTCCCGAGACTTCTCTTTGCCCAAGACTTTTCTTTTGCCCGAGGTTGTTCCTCTGCCCGAAGCCTCCTCCATCACCCCTTTGTACCAAAATGGTAAGGGCACTCTTCCCCATCGTCGGTGTTGACCACAGAAGGCTTACCACTCCGGTACTACCTGCAAGAATAAGAACAGAAATGACAGAAACGATGGAGAACAACAAAATAGGATAAAAGAACAGTAAATATGTAATTTTTCTCGGCTATAAATTAGCCCAACAATTATCTTTGTAAGGGGGAGGAAAAAAATACAAGGAGAAACAAAAATCAAGAAATTACAGTTCAAACACGAAGCATTCAGAAATCTGATTCTAAGGTATAAGATTTGAATATACTTTCATTTATCAACTTTATAAATTGTTCATTATCGTTCCCTTTATTTTAAAACGTTTTAAATACATAAACATATATAAAAACAAAGAAGAAAAGGGGTTAAGGGGATTAAATCTGGTTTTAAAAGTTTTTAAACCCAAATCTAAAGTTTTTTTAAAAAAAGGGAAAATAAAAATCAAAACTTTTGCTTTTGGTTTCGCATCTGGGATTTTGCATCTAGATTTGAATTTGTTTTTTAAAAAAATAAAAAAGGGAATTCAAAACAAAAAAAGAGGGGAAAATAATAAAAAGCCAAAATCTTTCGTTCTTTAAAACATTATTAGATCTATTCTTGTTTTTAAAAAATTAAATAACAAAAAAAAAACAAAAAAAAAAGAAATAAAGGAATCAAGAAACAGATTTTAAAAAAAATCAAAGATTGGATTTTTAAAACATTTTTTAAAGATCTAGTATGATTGTTTTAAAAAAACCTAGGACTACATCTATATCTTTTTTTTTTTTTAAAAAGAGAAATTTAAGAAAAAAGAGTTTTTACTAGACCACCGGACAGTGGTTTGTCGGCATCGGAGAACAGTGGTGATCGATGGATCGAAGACTGAGCTCTCGTCGGAGATGGCTAGGTTTTTTTTTTTAAAAAAAAGGAGAGAAAATTTTACTTTTTATAAGAAAGAATGGAAAAATGCATTTTTTTTTTTGAAAATTTGGTTTAAATACTCTAAGGTAAACGGCATCGTTTTGTTCAAAAGGTTTAAAGGTAAAATGCTGTCATTTTACGGTAACTAGAGGCGTACCCGACCTGCCTCAGCTCAGATTCGAGTGTTTTTGAGGTTTGGAAAAATTGTTTGACAGGTCCTTCAGCTTTTTATTTGATTTCAATTTTGTCCTTTAACCTATTTTCACATCTGTTTTAAATTTGCAGTTGCATTTCTTTATTTTTCACAATTTAGTCCTCTGACTTTGAACGCATACGACGCTGACACGTGTACGGGCAAGAGGAAAATTTTTGTTTAGTCCTTTATCTTTTCAGAAGTGCGAAGTTGAGCCCCGAACTGTCCTTTTTTTATATATTTCACCCTAAATCTTATTTTCTTTTAATTCGACCCTCGAATTGTTTACTTTTTTTGAATTTACCCATTTATTTTTTTTAAATTAAACCTTTTTATTCCTATTTTAATTAAAGTCTAATTCTTTTATTCTTTATTTTTAGTGTAGTCTTCAATTATGCTTCTTTTATGTTGTTTTTAAATATTTTTTTTATTTTTTATTTTATCATCAAATCTTTTTAAAATATAATCATTTCGTCATTTTATTTGTTTTGTTCCTATTTATATTTATTTCTTTATTTTATGTCATTCATATATATTTGTTTATTTTTTTATCATTTTTTATGAATTATGCAAATATTTGTTCATCTTTTATAAAATACTTTAAGAAATTGAATTGTATATTATTTTTTACGTAAATTGTTTTCTTTAAATCAAGCAATGTTCTTTATTTTAGGAATTCGGAAAATAGTGCCTTAACGTGTTGGGTGGCTGGTTTATATGTATAAACCCGATATAAAAGTATTACATTAAGGTTCAGTACAAAAAAATCGAGTCATGCAACTTTTTTTTCACAAACCAATGCATTTTAGGCTTCTTGATTCAAAATATCGTAAATTAATCATGGATAATTAAGATCGAAACTCAAAATTGATTTAAAAGAAATAAAATATGATTTTTAGTACAAAACACAATTTCATCCAAAATACCTCATTTCATTTCGTCACACAAAACGTTTCAAAACAACATTTTTGTCTTGTAATAAGTACACATATAAGTTCCATAGTACATGTCATTTTATATCAAAAGTAATATACCTAAATTTGAGCTCCAAGTGATTTGATGTGATGAGAGGTTCCGATTTAGCTTCTTGTATTCCTTGTACCTACGCGTTAAGCCGGTGAAGGCTTAGTAAGTACTACAAAAGCAAAGTATAAACTTTTAAATTTTCTCATGTAATTTACTCTTTCGCCTTACCAGTATATAGCTTGTATCTTATCACATTGACATTCATTTCACTTTGGTTCACATTTTTTTTCCACAATTTAGCCCAATGTAGACTTCTATAGAACCCATCGGATAAACGAAACAGAAAGTACCGAAGCACTTAACAGTAAGCACACAAGTGCTGGGGAGACAATAAGCACACACAGTGCAATCCAGTAGGCACACACAGTGCAATCAATAGGCACACATAGCGCAAATCAGTAGGCACACGAAGTGCGAAACAGTAAGCACACAAAGTGCGAAACAGTAAGCACGCTAGCTTTCCTTAATAGCATGCCACTACTATCTCAATGATTCTAACTTGTCTACATGGGCATAACACTTCATATTCATCATTTCTCATTATTTCACACATCACATTTATATTTCAAAGCTGTTCACTTGCATCACAATCACTAAAATATTTATATCTTGAGCTACGGAATTCGAAATTATAATCCTCTTGATGTTTCTGAAACTAGACTCAATCCTATTTTTACCATAAAATTTAAAGAATTTTTACTTTAGCCAATTTTTACATTAAATTCTTTCAATTTACCCCTTCTCTGCTGCCTGACAGTTTCGACCTTTCTTCACTAAAAATTATCAATCTTTTTGTACAGAGATCAAATTATGTTCCTGTCTATTTGTATGAAAATAGACTCATTAAGGATTTATCCATACAAATTTCAGACTCTATTGATTTTTATACATTTTTATATGATTTTTCAAAGTCAGAACAGGGGAACTCGAACCTACTCTGACCTTGTTACACAAAATCAGTTATATCTCAGAATATACAAATCCATTTCCATCACCGTTTCTTCCATATGAAACTAAACTCAATAAGATTTAATTAAATATATAATATGACCCTTAACTCTTTATATACAATTTTTAGTGAATTTTGAAGTTAATCCTCTGATTTTGCCCAATCTGTTTCAATGAAAACATTTTCTTTCTCATGTTTCATTACACTAACCTCACTTAATCATCTTTATAACACATAATTAAAAACAATTTCCATACTAAAAATTCAAATATATTATGGAATATAGACTATAAACTAAAATTCTTGTAGTAATTACAACAAAAAGGCTGAATTTCCTCTCTTTTACCCCTTGCTCTATTCTTTTCCTTTGTCTTCAATTTGATCCTTACCTCTCTTCTCTTTCTCTTCAATTTCACATAAACACATATAAGCTATAAGCTATAATTCAATATTTTTCATGCTAAATAACAGTAAAATACATGTATATCATGAGAATTTAACAATTTCTTACCTTAACCCTTGAATTCAAATTTTCTCGATTTAGTCTTTTATCTCTCTAACACTCCAAAAGTAACTCTATATGAGATTTGAGGTGTATAATAACTCTATTTTATGACTTTATTTCAGAAATTCCAAAGAAAATGGAAGGTTTTGGAGTTTGGAAAGCTTAAAAATGATGGAAGGACCTATTTGGAATAAAAGCAAAAGTTGGAAATGTAAGAAAAGGGCATGGACGGCTAACATATGAAAAAGATGATATTTTCATCTTTTTAACCAATTTTTTCTTCTCTCAATTTCTCTAGAATTTTCACTTAAAATATCTCACTTAAGAAAAATGGTAAAATTGCACTTTTAGTCCTTGAGCCTTCCAACTTTACACTTTGACCCAAAACTTTGCCTCCAAAAATATCTTCCACAAAATTACTCTTTTTCCCCTCCTCAATCAATCTAATTCCCATGATGACTCAAAATTTAATTTGGATAATTCGCTATTTAGTCCCCCGTATTTTCTCTCATTTACTATTTAATCCTTAAATTTTTCTAACCTTCCTTACTTCAACTAAACATTTCTAATTCTCTATTCTATTTTATCACTATTCCAAATCCGGTTCAAACACACGGATGTTACAGTTAAAAATTGATCAACTTGACAAAAAACAAAAGTTGTGTAGGGAAATGACCAAAAAAATGATAAGGGTCAAAATGAAAAAACCACCAAAAATTAGGGGTTAATTTTGAATTTATGCCTTATTTCAAAAGAATGAGAAAATATATAAATATCTTGCATTTGAGGATGTTCCTAACTTTTATATATTTTCAATCAAAATTAACTACTAAATTTGTTTTTTAATAATCCAATCTAAATTGACATGATGTATAAATGTTGAGGGTTAAAACTGCTATCATGTCAATTTTAAAAGTTGTCATTATTAACCGACTGGTGACCAAAAAGACAAAATTGAATAGTTAGGTGATTATTTTGTAACTTTTCATAATTGGTGACCAAAAATAAATTTACTAATAGTTGGATAGAGTAACATTTAGTCCTTGAACTTAACAATCTTTTCCACATTAGTGGTTAAACTTTTTTTGTTCACATTAGCTCCGAAACTTGGAAATTTTTCTCAATTTAATCCTTGAATGTGAATTTTGTTAGTAAATTATAACGTGACACTCTGAAATTAAGCCACATCACCATTTGAATTTTTTTAAATGTTTATAATTTCTTTATAATCTTTCAAATTTTTGGATGATAATATAGCACGATTTTAGAGTACCATATTGTCATATCTTAATTCAAATTCAATGATCAAATTAGAGAAATTTGTCAAGTTTCGAAATTAACATAGATAAAAAAAAGTTTAGGGACCATCCTAGAAATAATTGCTAAATTTAGAGATGAAATATTGCTCTTTGTTCCAAATTTTATATAGATTCGTAAATCCTAATGACTGTGGCATTTTTATTTTATGTATTTGAATTTGAATTGATATAATTACTCGTAAGAACGAAAAATTTATTGTGAGGATTGAATTATAATTGGAGTGATAAAATATATATGTTTACGTTATGGGATAAATATTAAAATTATATATGAATATTGATTTAATGTGTAATTTGATACATTAATTTTAACTCGGTGTAATTATACATATAAAACTTGAATTGTAGTTCATATTACATGAAACTTGATTTTGATTTAATTATACACATTTAAATAAATGAATACATATATTATTTTCATATTGGATTAATATTTGTGCATGCAATATATCAATGTCGAATGGTGATAACATTAGTGATTTGTAAAGTTTTAATCAAAATAAGCCAAAATTTCATATATAATATCGTACAAAATCAAAATTCGTATATAATAATGCACATTATATCAAAGTTCATACATAATGTTGATATTTATCCCTTAAGTGTTTAGTTCACATCGATTTTAGATTTGATCTTTAAACAATTTCTGCCCAACTCATATAAAAAATCAATTATAATATTAATCAAGTAAAATGTTTTAAAATTTTGGTTAGATTTAAATTTTAAATTGTAAAATTACAATGTATACGGTTTAATCCATAAAATTGAGTCTTAGTTCAATTGATATTGATATTGTTGTCAATACAGGATGACGTGGATTTGAGTACGATAAAACAAAATATTCTCCTATTTAAGGGTAGGGAAGGATTATTGATAAATTTAAGCATTGTATAAAAAAACAGACATAATAACAATCTAAAAATAAATTAATATTAAAAAAACTCGAATTTGACGGTAACGATGAATTTCAAAACATTCAAATATCGTGCAATTTGGGGACTCCCCTAAGGGTTGGTACGAAACTTAAATAAATAAAGAGAGACAATTATGCAACACTAAAATAAATAAAGCTAGCTTTTCCTTTCAAAATTATAAGTTTGAGAATAGTAAGAGGATCAAAATCAACATTTGACCTTTATGTTTTCGGAGAGGGAAAAAGATCGAGAGGGAGCATTTGAAAACACGCGCTAAAGACTTGAAAAAAAAAATAACACGCGCTATAGGAAGAGCGTGCGCCAAAAAAAGGCAAAAAGGCTGGATTACCGTTTTTATAGTTGAATTCTGCCGTCCTGAGATGATACGGTTTCACCTTGGAACACTCCAATAAAAAATCCCTTTGAGTTTAATATCTTCCATTAATTAACTTATTATTGTTATTTTAAATCATTTTAAATTAAATTAATGAATATTTTAAGTATGATTCAATCAAATAAAAATAAAATCACGAAATTTAATATAGAATTAAAATATAACTATGAATTTATCTCTAATTCATAAGAGTAAACGGTAAATATTAATCAAACTGAAGTTATACCCCTGTTCTTGGTTCATTCCGTATTGCTATTAACTTTTTTTTTTTTACATATGCACTAATTGAGGAGAAATATGTAATTTCAAGTTTGTTGCAAAAAGGCAAAAAAAGTCGAAAAGAATTGATGAATCTTTTCTTCATTGTTTACGACTTATTAGTTTTTCACTTTTAGCACTTCACGTGTACAAGTAGTCAATCTCGTCTTTTATTTATTTAGGTAAAATGATTTAAAAATATTTAGTAAAAAATTTAAAAAATATTTAAAAATTTACTTTTAATTGAGTCATCAGAGATTAAAATTAAATCAATTGAGCTCATTCGTTAATAAAAATAATCATTCGTTGATTTAATAGATGATGCCATGAAAAACAAAAATCTAACATATTGAAACATGATACATCATGTGGATTATTATATTGATGTGCCGTGCTATGTTGGTAAATATTAAAAATTTATGAAAATTACAAAAAAAAAAATATATAAAAACTTTTAGTGATCGGATATATGAATATTGAAATATAAGTGTGTTATACCCCTACCAGAGCACAACATGTGGCAAGTTGTTGGATAATCCACGAATGACCCTTCGTAAGGAATGGTCCGCAATCAATCATTCACGTCAAACGTGAAGGATGACACTTTCGTGGATCCTATTTAAGTTAACTTATAAACTATTTGCTACACACTCTTCGTTGAGACTACTTGAACAATCACCTCAAACTTATAGACTATTTGCTACATACTCTTCGTTGGGATCACCAATGCACAACCACCTCAAACGACCTTAAGTACAAGAACATTAGAATAGGACCACGTAGTATATTCAATGGCGACAACTAACCTACAATGGCACTACTATTTGATAAGCTCTCATTACCATGTAGTGCACTATACTATCGACAATGTAGCATTATAGAATGAATGAGTAACTCCTTATATAAGTGTACATGAGGAGCCAATGATCAACTTTTCTCCCTAACAACTTTACATAGCAGCCCTAAAGTATCCTCCTCCTCCTTTCTCCTTACATCGACAGTCCATTTGTCGTAGGTGAATTGATACTCCCTTTCACCATTTTCTCTTCCCTGTTGATTACTCTTATCAATAAAGTGAATGAATGGATTCATTATTAAACTGAATGTAGATACCTTGGCATTCAATGTAATGTTTATTACCTGAAGACATTACTAAAATTGAGACAAATTGCCAAGTTAAGGGACTAACGTGATAAAAAAATTTGAAGGACCAAATTGAAAAGATAGCAAATACAAAGACTAAATGTTACTTCATCCCTAATAATAAATTGAATTAAATACAAAATGAAAAAAAAATTCACCAAGATTTATCTAAAATTTGAAAAGCCCATTAGCCAGCCAACCCAAATAATCTCACAACCCAAAAGACATAGAAAACCGTAACCCAAACCTAACCAAAATTTGGTGCGTAAGAGCCGAGCTCCAAAGCTCCGAACTGCAGTGATCGTCGCTTAAACCTTCCCTTTGTTAAACCCACATTTTTCATTCTCAGTCTCTTTCTACTCTAGACAACCGAAGAGGAGGGGGGAAAAAGCCATGGCTGTGGACAAAGATAAGCTTCAAGAAGAAGCTTCCATTGTTCGTTTTTGTAAGATTATTCTTGGCTGGGACTATTTTCGCCTCCTCAAATTATCTAAAGTACGTTTCTCTCTGATTTTCCGCATCAAAATTTCAATGTGTGTGTTTTTTGTTTTTTGAATTGTTTTTGTTTTTGGAATTGGAATCAGAAAAATAACAAAGACGAGGCGACGTCGGCTTTAAAAGAAGTGAAGGATAGCTACAAAGACGTTGATGATTATTTGGCTACTTTCGAGCCACTTTTGTTTGAGGAAGTCAAAGCTCAGATTGTTCAGAGAAAAGATGAGGAGGAAGGTAGTGTGTTTTTTTAAATGAGGAGGAAGGTAGTGTGTTTTTTTAAGTCTCTGTTTGGTTCGTGAGAAAATATTGCATAAGCAATCCTTTAGTTTCTTTCTCATGTTTTGTTATTAAGCATTGCAGTGGCTGATTGGAAGCTAAGGCTGGTTATGGAATGCAATGAGGCTGATGGATTTTACTTACCTGTGATTACTTATGAAGCTGAGGAGGAAGAATCGATATCACAGAATGACCTTTTGCTGCTTTCAAAAGAGGACGTAATTAATGCTTCATTTGATCCTTGTTTTTGCTATTTGTATTCTAAAAAGTTGCTAAAATGCTAAAGCAATTGATGGAAACTGAGATTATTAATTTTTATAAAATCGAACAAATTAGCTAGTAATTGTTCTTTGTAAAAGTAAAACATGTGTTTTCTTTTCTCAAAATCGTTCAATTTTCAAAAGAAATAATCAAGAAGGATCTGCTTCCGTTGTTCTGCTATACTTATATTGACAAATTTTTTACTTGTAAAGATTCTTTCTATTTTCATAAGTGCATTCTTGACTTATATTAATTCAACTAATTTGGTCTAATAATGGTAGAGGTTATCGCTGGTAATCTTAGCCATGTCATTGGTATTCATGATCTTTTCCAGCTATTTGTTGACTGAAGGGGATTTTTATTTTCTGTAATAAGGGAAAAACGTTGAGTGGGATGAAATTGTTAAGAGTCTTGATTAGGCTTTTGCTCTTGCAGTTTAAAGAGGGTACTAAGAAACTTCCAACAACTTATGCATTTGCATTGGTGGAACATAGACAAAAGAATCAGCTTAGACTCAGAATGTACTTAGCTGGTGAGTTCACACAAGTAAATCCTGATGTTGAAGAGAGTTCTGCAAGGCTGGCACGTATGCAAGCTCTTATCACTTCTACTACTAATGCAGTGGACAAACGATTGTTCAGTATAAAGGTAATAAGATAACTGTGTCTTTCCTGCTTTGACCATGCTAAAGTTTTACTTCTGCCCACATTCCTTTATGCATCGAATACAACATGTTGATAGATGGAGGTGCCAGTGAATCCTATATCTGCTAAGACATATGGTTAATGCATTTTTCCTGCAGGTTTGTAGTTTATCAACTATAGCACGTGAATATATAGCTCTACGTTCAGTTGGTTCTCTTCCTTTCAAGGATTTAATAATTGAAGCAGCAGAAAGAGATCCTGGTTCTGAAGACCAAGCCTGGAAAATTTCTGGATCTCTAAAAGATTATTTTAAGGAGAATCTTAACAAATCTCAACAGGAAGCCATACATGTAAGTCTTTGGTTAAATTATTATGCTCGGTATTTACATGGTAGTTCTATCCTTTATTTCTCTGATTAGTCCATGCAGTTTTAGCTTAAACAACTACTTGTTTGGTTCTACCTTATTATTGATCTTCTCATAACCAAAGTTATTTCATTCTCTCTGTTGCAGGCTGGTCTGTCTCGTAAACCCTTTGTCCTGATACAGGTTTAGCATCTCACTTAGCTTCTTCTTTTTGCCTGTTGGCTATTTTTTCAAAAGAAAGAACAAAAGAATGAAGGAGGAGGAGAACTCTTTCTTTCTCTTTTGGCACTATTCTGTACCATTCCAATTTTTTAAAAAAAAAATGATGCGGTCATTCTTATAAGCACTGAATTGAATAAGTGGATGTGAAAATAATTGATATGTCCATGCCATATTACGGACCTGCACAGAATTGGTGAGTTGATGAAAGAAAATAGGAGGTGAAGTTTTATGTATTATCTTTCTAATGTAAGTGCTGCACATTGCATTGAGGTTTATACAGAAGACTGTATTTTGATTATTTAAATGCATCATTTTTAATTACGTGCATTTTCTTGAGTTCAAGAGCTGCAAAAATCCTGTATTAGAATCGGGGATTGAAGTTGACTTGTAAAGCCATTCCTCCAGCTCAGTTATGGACTTATAATATAACCTTGTTGGAAAGCATTATCACTCTTTGTTACAGCCACATACATTGAGTTACGTTGTAGGTCCCTTAATTTTGTTTAGCTGACCATGTACTTTTTCCTAGGGGCCACCTGGAACAGGGAAGACACAGACCATCCTTGGACTTCTAAGTGCTATTTTGCATGCAACTCCAGCAAGAGTACACTCAAAGTATAAATTTTGCTTTCTTTATTTTCTTAGATCTTGGGCAATGTGTCACTTTTAGGAATAAACCAACAATTGCACGTATTTGTGCTCATACCTATCTTCTTATTACAGGGGTGTATTGCTTGAGCTAAATCTTGGACCAGAACTACCCACTGAAGAGAAGTATGTACTGAATCCATCTTTCCATGCTTGCTCCTAATTTCGTTGACCATGGATGTCTTGAATTATTTTATTATGTTCCATGCATGTTCAGTTGGGTTTTGTGTAGAAAGATTTTATGTTATCCTCAAATGGGGATTGATCTTCAAATGACTATGCACCTGAAAGCTACCCTAATATGTTCTCCTAAGTTAAATGAGATTTTAAAAGTTATCCTTTTCTCAAAGACATGATTTTATAAGTTTTCCTGCTCTCTAAGTCAATATAAATAGGTCATGTGATATGTGGACTTAAGATTTACATTTTTCTTTACATAGAGTGGTGGATTTCAAGCAAACCCTTGCTAGTGCTTTTGTGCCTGAAATTGCATTACATGATTAAGTCTGACATGCCCATTTTCTGCTGACCTATCAGACTCTAATGGTTTTGCATTATGCAGATACAAGCATTGGGGACGAGCTTCTCCATGGATAATGAATGCTAATCCCAGGGATATTATCATGCCTATTGATGGTGATGATGGTTTCTTTCCTACCTCTGGAAATGAGATGGTGGGCTGAAGTCTTGATATTGGTTTGTTAGCTTCTGACAATGTGATCAATTATCATCTTCTAACTTTAATTGCTCTGCAGAAGCCAGAAGTTGTTAATTCCAGACGGAGATATCGCCTAAGGGTGCTGGTCTGTGCACCATCAAATTCTGCTCTTGATGAGATTGTGTTACGCATTTTAAAAACTGGTATGATTGTTACCACTCTCTTGTACTTCTCTAGAGGTAGTACTAATAAACCATTTTCCAACATTCTTTTCTGGTTCCTTTTTTTCTATTCTATTGTACTGAGCTTAATCATCAAGCTTATGTGAAATGGTTACTGCAGACTAGATTCATAAAATATTGTAGTTTAAAGCATATTGTTGTTCTTGAAACATGGAAACCTGAAGGTTATTTAGTTTGATCACTGTTGTTCTTTAAAAACTTAACCCAGCATTTAACTTGATTTATGTCTCTCTAGTAAACTTGATGTAATATATATTACAAATTTATTCAATCTGTTGCTCTGTATCCAGTTTTTCAAAAACTAAAATGAAAAGGTGATAGACCAAAGAAGCTAGGTATTCATTTGAAAAGAGTAAATGAAACTATTTAAGTTGGCTTGCTGTTAGAATAAGTTAGATTGCTTGAGTTTGGTATTGATATTATTGTAAAATCCTGGAAGTGCTTGACTAGGTATTTAATGTCGTAAATTATTTTGGAGGGTGGGGATTCTTGTTGGTTGAAAGTTGTCTGAAATGTTTTCAAGTGCATGTGCTTATCATCTGGCTATCATTCCTGATATAGTTACACATTATATTTTTCTATTTTCTACAGGTGTTCGTGATGAAAATGTTCGCGCATATACTCCTAAAGTTGTTCGCATTGGTCTTAAACCACATCATTCCGTCGAGGCAGTCTCCCTAGATTACCTTGTATGTATTCAGTTTAACCTATGGAACTTCATTTATTATTGTTATGATGAGAATACTCCTAAAATTGTTCACCTTGGTCTTAAACCACATAATACTTTAGAGGCAGTCTCCAGGGATTCCTTGTATGTATTTAGTAACCTTCGAACTTAATTTATTACCGGTAACGAGCATGGTCACTCTGCATAAGTGTTAGGTTGAAGTTCTTTCAAGTGGAACTTTTATAATCATTAGACAAGCACTGTTAAAATCATCAAAGCATAGAAAACTATCAATTCTTTCATAACTTAAATGACATGATGAATTAGTTGGCCAAGGAAGAAGAATTCCTGAAAGGTATCTTGAAAGAGAAATTTCCTTTGCAGGTTAATCAAAAGCGGGAGTTGGCTGGTGATAAGCCGAAACAATCTTCCACAGCAAAGGATATAGACAGTCTTCGTGCCTCAATTTTAGATGAGGCTGTCATTGTATGTTAATCTGATTTGTCTTGACGTCTAAGTCCAATATATATGGTTAACAACTTAATTGCCTCTTTGTACACTTGGTAGGTCTGCTCCACGCTCAGCTTCAGCGGTTCAGCATTGCTTTCTAAACTGAGTTCTGGTTTTGATGTTGTTATAATTGACGAAGCTGCCCAAGCTGTAAGACTCTAAAATCACTTTTATTCTTTTTTATCATGAAATTTTTTTTATGTGAATGTGATCTTGAATAAGCTGCATCAGTTAATCCTTAATCTGTTGCGTGCTAGTTTTTCAATTTTTGGAAAGAGTGAACTGTTCTTCCGTTCTCGGGATTTTTTCACCGACATTGGACATCTTTTATCTGTTTTTCAAAGGCATTGGAAGAGCCTTTATCAAAAAAACTTTTGCTAGGCAGTCACTAGTACTCATAACTAACAAATTGTGTCCCTAGGAATACATTTGCTAGTGATTTAGATGGTGCAATTCTCCCCCTTTATCCCCATCTTGTGCTGCCATCATTACCTAATTACATGTTCTTGTACAGGTGGAACCTGCCACTCTTCTTCCTTTGTCCAGTGGCTGCAAACAAGTATTTCTGGTATAATATCAATGCTTTTTCCCATATGGTTTTTTTATTCTCTAGTCTCTACCTTCCTGTTTCTAAATCGTTGAATAATGATTGTTGTATTTCTCAAAGATGCTGTAAATACTAGTAATATTTTCTTCATCTAACAGTTCCTTTATAGGACATAGGTATTAAGTAATTATAACCTGAAATTTGTAATTTATCATCATTATAAATAACCATATTGAAAAAGCAATGAAACTAGTAAGGTGGTTGAGTTGATGTTACAGTGGAAATGGCAATCTTTATAGGTCCTGCTGCTCTAGGTTCTCCTGTTCTTCATAACGGCAATCTTTTGTTATTGTGATGATCATATAGGAATTGAACATGATAGGAAAACATCAACGGAGAAAAGCTGATTATTTCTGAATGACAGATTCTACATCGATTTTCAACTTGCAAGATACATTTCTTGTTTGCACTTGTTATGCAAATTTGATTTTTCTAGAATAAAGAAAATCGACCTTTGAAACTTGTGAATCTCACCTCAGTGTGAAATTCTTTTGTAAAGATCTTCATTCTACAATGTCTAGAAAAGCTTCACTGCTCATGTACCAACTGTTTGATATTTACATGATCTACTATTGTATTTTCTTGCGTAATGTTACTGGTGCAGTTCATTAATTTAGTAATTTTCCTTAGATAGGTGATCCAGTTCAATTACCCGCTACTGTAATTTCACCCGTTGCTGAGAAATTTGGGTAAAACACTTAATAATTTGCTAAAGATGACTTTATTTATCTTTATTCCTATATCTTTCTATCTCATACATGTCTTACTTTTGAAGCTATGCCACGAGTTTGTTCAAGAGATTTCAGAGGGCCGGTTATCCTGTAAAGATGCTTAAGACCCAGTATCGAATGCATCCCGAGGTAAGATAATAAATGAACATTGATATCACTTATACAAATGAAAAAAATTATGCTGAAGCCTTATATTGTCAAAAGTATCCACATGATAGTTGATAGTTCTTTGAGTGGATCTAATCTATTTGTTGAGCAGATAAGAAGCTTTCCTTCAAAGGAGTTCTATGATGAGGCGTTAGAAGATGGATCAGATGTCGAAGATCAAACTACTCGTGAATGGCACAAATACCGCTGCTTCGGACCATTTTGCTTTTTTGATATACATGAAGGGAAAGAGTCACAACCCTCAGGAAGTGGGTCCTGGGTAAATAATGATGAGATAGAGTTTGTCCTTGCCTTGTACAATAAATTGATAACAATGCACCCAGAGCTTAAATCAAGCTCTCAATTTGCTATTATAAGCCCTTATAGACATCAAGTCAAGCTTTTACAAGAGAGATTTCAGGAAACGTTTGGGGTGGAGTCCAAAAGGGTTGTGGATATTGGTACCATTGACGGTTTCCAGGTAATCTTCTTGTGCCCTGCTTTCATAAACTTACCTTTTTTTCTTCTTAGGCACAGCCAAGTGAATTGTTGATAATTTTACGTAGAAACAGATGGATATAGTATGTAGTTTGTAAAATCTATATTCTTGATATCTGGTTAATTTTATCTTTATTTACTCCTGTGAATTTAATTGACATGTAGCAATGTGAAAGTTCCAGAAGATAAAGCTTGATCAACGACAATCTATCTCGAACTATTTCATCTGACAGGATACATCTAATAGCATATAGTACCCAATAACTTTTCTGCATAATAGATCTGTAAGACTAACACAGTCTCTGTTTTCTCTTTCAGGGACGGGGAAAAAGATGTTGTAATATTTTCTTGTGTGAGGGCTAGCAAAGATAGAGGCATAGGCTTTGTGTCTGATTTTCGGCGAATGAATGTCGGAATCACCCGAGCAAAGTCTTCTGTACTGGTAATATACTACATGCTAGGCCTAGTCGCTAAATCATATACTTTATAACCTTTTTCACTGTTTACAGTCTGGTGGGTTAAGAAACCATACAACCCTAAAAGGGACAGAGCATTAAAACATATCATAAAAGTGCTAAGCAAGGGGCATTTGTTTTTGGTTAGAGCATCTTTTTTTTATTTAATCATTTGGAAACCTTTATATTATTATGTATACAGGATATAATGTGTTAACCAAATGCTACATATGAAACAGGGAAAGTTTTTCAATTGAAAATTTAAAGGTGAATCAACACTTCATTAAGTCAGTTATGGTAGGGTATGATTTTAAATATGTCAGAAATGCTTCATTTTCTTCTTCTTTATCATTATTCTCCTGGGAAAGGTTATCATATAAACTGATCAATATATTAATTATTTTCTTCCTCCCCACACGGTAAGCAAACAAAAATATTAATTTTGTTTGTAATTTCCTTTTCACCTACTAATTTCAGCATTTCAAACAAATAACATATAACTGTTTCCTTCTATTTTCTTTTACTTCTTTTCCTTTATAATTCTCAATCCAAATCTGGTGTCAGTTGATCGGTTAATTAATTAAAGTACGAGATTGATAGGTTAAGTCGGTTTTTTAACCGAACTGATCAATTGCTCTCTCCTACCTTGAACCAAATGCCTAGGTTGAAATGCATGCATTGAGATATATATTGTTAAGAAATTTCCTTGGTGCAGGTAGGGAAGCCCTATGCATCATTCTTGAATGATGAATATCTAGAATCGATGAAGGCTATCAACAAGGATGCACAAATGATGGAAGATATGGATGAGCTTGATAATGACAATGTAGCAGCATATAATATAGCCGGAGATGCCGATCAGGCTCCGGCGAAAGACAATGATTATGGAGATGGAGATGGAGATGTAGGAGGATATGATGATGACTAAACACAACTATCACAATAGGTAAGCTTTTATGCATGCTTTATTCACCATCTAGAATTCTAATCAGAAACCCTTTTATTTATTTAATTAAGGCTTAATTTGGTTCATTGCTTGGTTGGCAATCTAAATCATCTTATTTTACAAAGAGCTATAGATGGGTTTCTTAGGGGAAGGAATGTTTATAACATTATCCACTTAAAATTTGTCACCTTCTCTTGTTGACCACTTGTTTGGTTAGTCCCCCCTTAAAATATACTTTTGTCAGTAATAATGTCTTTTTCTTTTTTTTTTAATACCAATCACTGAAACTTGATTTATCAATGTGTAAATATATATCTAATTTAATTTTTTATGAAACAATATATTTTTCTTATTAATATTATCTTAATGAGTGATACTAAGCCGAGATTTTGTTATTTATTTATTTATTTTTAAGGACAGATTTTGTTTAGTTGAAATAAGAAACTAGGTTCATTCCGTGGACTTACTGCCCCCATTGCTCTTAATGGGTCATGCTTGTGTGTGATTTATTTTTGGGATTAATACCAAAACTTTACATGAATTATGGTTTAATGTGCAATTATATACATGAACTTTGATTTTGTGTAATTTTACACATGAAATTTTGATTTGCTCCAGTAATTGTAAATTATTAATACAATTATTCATATAACATCATTTTATGTTTATATATTGCATATATAAATAATTATATTTATCCAATATAAAAATAAATAAATTTATTTATTTATTTAAATATGTATGATTAAATCAAAATTAAAATTTTAAGTATATATTTGAATCATAATTAGAGTTTCATGTGTATAATTATCCCAAATTAAAGTTCATGTATATAATTACACATTAAAATTAAATCAAAATTCATGTATAATTTTAAGATTTATCTCTTTATTTTTTCTTTAATTTGGCATGATTTATGATTTGATATTTTTATTAGATCTAAATTGATGATATTATTGAAGTAATAACATGATTTTGTTTAAAAGAAATTTGGAGTCATTTAAACTTAAGAAAGATAAAATCATATCAATGTGAAAAAAAAATTAAAAACTAGGTTAAAATTATAATTAGACAGCATTTAATAGCATGGCATAGACACCACTGGACAAAGAGAAATAGGATGAGAGAAAGAATTTGGCAGTTGGATTTAAGTTTTAAGAACAGAGATGCACATGCAACTTTACAAAGGCAATTAGAACTTTCCTTCTTTTCCCCTTCCTTCAAACCGAAGAAACCAATACAAAAATCAGCAAAATCTTAGGTTGGGAAGAGGGGATGGGCTAAAGGGTAGCAACCAAAAATTGAAAATCCCATTTAGAATCTTCTCATCACCATCATCATCTTCTTCTTCTTCTTTGCCCAAGCTTTACTTTTTTTTCTCTTTGTAATACTCAGAACCACGTGCAATGTTGTCCTGAATTCTAGCTTTCTTCCTCCCCAGCCCCCCCCCCCTCTTTTTTTTTTCTTTTTCAATTCTTTTCTCAATCCATTTGTGGATAGAGAACATTGAAAAATGAAGAGAGAATTACATACCTTTTTTTTTAAAAAAAAAAAACCAATATGAATTATAAGAAGTTAAGAGTTTTTTTTTTCTTTTTTCTTTTAAACACTCAATCCTTCAAATCCACATTGCTTGTATGTAAGTGATTGCTTCCTTGGACTAATCGCTATTGCACAATCCACTGATACCTGCCAAAACCCAATACAATCCTCCACTTTGTTAATTCCAAGATAAAGAATATTAATAATTAAAGCAAAATGAAAAATCACAATATGGTCATGTAAATGATTGAATGTCAAAATTTTGTCATGTTTCTACACATCACTGATAGGGGAATCGTTTCAAGTTTTCAAAGCATGTGGAGAGATCACATGATGATAATGAAAGTGAGGATTAAGGACAATGAAATTGGGTCCCTATAATATATATGATTTTAAACCTATTTTTATTACATTGATAAGGCTGCTTCATGACTAAGAAATGATGTGCGCGATGTTAACAAGAAGCTTCATAATACTTTGACTTTTAACCCTATTTCTTTTAATATTAAAGCCTTCAACATGGGCAATGAAGACTTGTGTTACCCATCTCTATGACACATTTTAAAAAAAAAACAGTACACGTATTTAAAAATGAATATTGTTAAAAAAAATTCGACTCTCTTAGGTGTCGTCCATTTAGGGTTGATAGATCTTTAAACATATTGATATTGAGACTTTATTTTTTTGACTTTGTTGAAAATCCGAACGTCTAAAGACTTGAATGCTTAATAAGATAGACTAGTGAACCTATGCCTTACAGCATATAGAACACCTTTGGGTGAGAGTCTTATCACTAGAGCTTGTTCACTCTTTATATGCTATAGGACACAAGTTCAAGTTCGTATGCAACACGCATGATTAAACACCTAATAAAGGACTCCCACTTTGTCCTCAAGAATTCGAGCTTTTCAACAAAGTTAAAGGATAAAAAATCTCAACCAAGGACAATTCTAGACTTACAAACAAACCCACCAATTCTCGACGGAAAACACTTATTTCGAAGGAGAAGAAAATCCCTAAATCTTCTCACATATGAAATAATTTTAAACAAAAACTAAGAATTGCCCATATAGAACAAACACCTTAATTTCAAGCACGATAGATACAACAGGACAAAGGAAGCTTCAAGTACAAGTAAATTTTGACAGAGGGTTGAGGTTAAAAAACTTGTGGATCACACAACAAAAAGAAAACTTCATGGGAGGTGGATCCCACATTGCAGAGAGATAGGACGTAAAATGGGACCAATTGATAGCCCACCATTTACAAAAAATCACATGGTGAGAAAAACCAAAAACAAAACAAAAACACGTCTCATTTCTACCCCCATAAATAATTAAAACTAAAATACTATTATAACCCAATTTATTTATTATCATAAATTTTAATTTTTCTCTTATTTTTTAAATTTTAAAATTTAAGTGGAATCAGTAAGCCTGTTAATATTATATCATTATTTTAGTTATAGTGTTTCCAAGTGAGTATTTTTTTTTTTAATTCAAAATGACACACCAATCAATTTAATAAAATTGAACTTAAATTTTAAAATATGAAAAATAAAATAACTACATTTCTAAAATTAAACATATAAAAACTAAATTTCAAATTTATAAATACTTTAACCTTATTTATATTCATGCTCTTTAAATTACCCAAAAAAAAAATCCTAATGTAATGTTTAGTATTATTGCATGCTAGGCGCACGATAGCTATATGCCATTGAGGTGTGTGTGGGTAAAGCGCGTGGGAAGCAAGCTAATTATTATTAGCGTTAATTAAAAAGATAAACATAGCTTTAATCTTCTTTTAATACGTGTGCCTTATTTTCCTGAGTTCAGGCAACAAATAGTCAAATAATACTGTAAAAATTGCAGCAAAAACTAAGTACATTCCTCCATGACAATGAAACTACTAAATGTCGTTGTTATCCCAAAAAACAATGGAGATAATTCAAAGAATGATTATTGGATAGGTAAAATAAAGGTAAAAAATGGACAAAAACAAAAGTATCCAAGAAAGAGATGATGGTGGGGATGACGGTGGATAAAAGCAGCCACCAACTACTCGCCACCTTTTACGGCGGGTTTTAGAAAGAAAACTGGGTTTGACATGGTTAACAACATAAGCTTATAATTTGAAAGCAATGGACCGCCAACAGACGGACTACGCGCCACCTTTTACGGTGGGTTTTAGGAAAAAGAAAACTGGGTTTAACATGGTTAATAACGTAAGCTTATAATTTGAAAGGAATGGATGATATTAATGGTGTAAGACACCGCCAACGACGGACTACGCGCCACCTTTTACGGCGGGTTTTTTAAGTATGAAAAGAAAACTGGGTTTAACATAATCAATAACGTAACTTTATAATTTGAACGCAATGGAGAATAATAATGGAAGACAATTAGGTGACCTGAACGCCAGGAAAATCGAAGTCTAATACACGGATCTTAGCGCCAACGTCACCGAGAACTCGGAGCTGAACACGGTCGTAAACGGAGACGGTCTCTTCATTAAATCGGCGGCGTCAGCTTGCATCAAGTTAGCTCGATCAACGGCGATGGTTGCTTCCACGTTACGAGTACTATGAGCTTCTTGATAAAACCCAGGAACCGAAGCTACCCAAAGGGATCCCACGGTACATAACGGTGAACCTAGATTCGCCGTATTTGATCCCCACTTTGTTAGGATTTATCGCTGTGAAAAGCATCGGATGGTTAAAGATAAAGAAGCGGTGGTTGGGGTGGTAGCGACGGTCCGTACCATCGAAAGAAGATGGAGTAGATGTTGAAATGCCCATGTATTGAACCGCTACTTGTTGGAGATCGAATTGGGGTTTTTTCGGGTTTAACGGCGGGGCAGATGATGAGGACGATGGCTGGTACAAGAAGTGCTGAGCGAGAGAAAGAGGAGGAAAAGGCAACAACAACAGCCTTTTTAAAAGAGGCAGAGGAAGAGGAAGAGGAAGACGAGGGTAGTAAGTATGGTGGCGTTGGAGTGGTTGAGCGGTGATGGAGTGGCCGTTGGGGTGGTGGTGGTCACCGTTAGCGGTGGATGAACGCGTTTCTGTGGCATGGGATTGATTATGGTTTGTATTCATGTTTGTAGGTGGCATTTTTTTCTTCCCTCCCTCCCTCACTCACTCAGTCAGTCGCTCTTTTTGCTCACTGGCTGACTCACCGGTTGGTTCACATTATCTCTTACAATAGCTCAGCTACAGTGGTTTCTTAATTATGAAGGAGATTGTGAGGGAGAGAGGGAGAAGAAAATTCGGTGGTGTCTTTTCTTTTTCGTTTTTTTTTGGCGACTATGCTTGCTGTGAGAGAGACTGAGAGAATGTAAATTATTAAAAAGAAAATAAATTAATACATAAATTAAGGACACCAAAAACCCTAAATCCAAAATTAAAAAAAAAAAACATTTTTAATATTTATTATTTTATATTAACGATGGTGTTTTATTATTATTTATCGATCGCGCATAATTTATTATTTATTGATTTAATTAAAAAATATTTTTTTTAATATGGATGTGACATGAATCAAATTTCAATGTTTTAAGGTATTTTTTTTATAAAATAACTATTAGTCTTTGAATTTGTTTTTTTTTTACTTGACTTTAAATCTAGATTCTATTAAAATGTGATTAGTGTGACATTATGTGATTGTGCTTATCATTATATAAAATCTTAAAAATATTAAAAAAATTATTAAAATTTAAAAGAAAATTTCAAACCACAGAATACAATATTAAAATATCAAATTATCATATTTTAAGAATATAAATTAAAAAAATCGAATTAAAAAATTTATACAAATTTTAGATCTCACTTAGAATATATAAATTACCGAGTTAGAAAAACTCAAGGGCTATTTTTCTTTTCAAAAAGACTTTTTCATACATTTTTTTTTGGTAATTATAACTCATTCTACTGTGTTAATTAAATATAACTTACCCTTTTTATTGCAATCCAATTTAAAAGAAAGTGATTATACAGATTCTTAAAAATTGATTAAATTTAAGTAAAAAACATCATTCTCAAGTGAATATAATTAATTAGGCATTTAAATGTTGAAAGTAAAATAAAAAAAATATTTAAAATACTGAACTTAAAGCAAGGGAATTAAATAATAAATTTTTTAAGTCGAAGCTTTATGGTTGATTTATTAAGAAAAGTAAGAAGGAAAATTGTTATCAATAGATTTTTCATAACAACAATAACAAATAAACATGTTTTTCTTTTAATAAAAAAATCATATTCTATTAAGCACCTAATATTCTCTTTAAATGAACATAATAAAAGATTTAGAGGCATGATAATTTTTTCTTTAATGTATCAACAAAAAAAAAATAGTTTTTAAAGAAAAGGAGAATTAAAAGAATAACTTTTTATATTAAAGTTATATTTTATTAAAAGTAAATAAAATATTATTACTAGAAGGAATAAGTATAAACTTAAACATAAATAATAGAATTACCAATAGATGGTTGGGTATAATGATAAAGTATATTACACTCTAAAAATAATAATTTATGTTTAAACTTTGAAGACGACGTTATTAAAAAAGACAATCTTAAACCCCGAACATGAACCACTAAAAAACATAAATAATAAAACCAACCTTCTAACACAATTTTATAGAAACACAAAACAGAAGTGTTTGTTTCCCATGTGGATTAAGCATATAATGCAATGCATGTCAACTTCAATGTCAATGTCAACTTCAATGTCAAAGGCTATACATAAATGAATAGAAAAATAACAGTCCAAATCCAATTAAATAACTAACTATCATAAACCCAAAAATATATATATAAAAAAAAAGAAATGTCTTTTAATTATAAACATCTTTGTCTAATTTTTAATCAGTTACTTTTGGAACCAACTCAAATTTTAGTAATATATTGTAACTTCAATAAAGTTCGCTGGTTTGGGGGTCTATTGCTTTTTTTCTTCTTCCTTTTTTTTTTTCATTTAAATTAAAAAAGCTAACACAATAATTATTCACAACTAAATCTTCTTCATTCATATATAAATATAAATAAATGCAAGCTTTGTTCTTTTTGGGAATTATATTAGTAATCATCGATGGGTTCTTAAATGTAAATGGGCTGTCTTTGGTGGGTTCTTTTGGACAAGTGGACCACACTTAAAACTTCGTAACAAAGTATAGAAGAAGAGATTAAGTTAATAGGTGTAAATTAATGATTAAAAACTGTTATAAATTTTAAATTATTTAAGAGTTAATTGCACAAAAATACCCTAAACTTTAAAATATTCTAATTACATCCTTATACCATTGAGAATATAATTTTTTTCAATTACAAACACCATCCGTTTTATCAGTCTAAGAACAACTTGTTCAAGCCAAAAATGGTATTCAGATAAAATACATCCAATAATAATGATTCCAAAATTCATATGAAGTAAAAACCCACTTTCAAATCTCCCAACTATTTGTTAATTTGCTTACTTTTATATAAATATGAAAAATTCCTGCTGATCTTAAATTGTATAACATTCTTCAAGGGATGCATTTTTATCCCCAACGCTCTCCGTCCCCAATTGCTCATTTAACAATATAATCTGCTCATATTGATTTTCGTCAAATCACTTTATAAGTAGCATCTAACTTAGGGGGATTATTGATATAACCGTAATTTTATATGAACAAAACCAATTAGGCCATCTAGCCAATATTAATGATGCAACTAAATATATACAAACTAGCCCGCCATGTTACACTACTTGGCAAAACAAAAAAAAAAGATGGGTAGCCTTTGGATCATGATATATTTGCGGGTAATTTCCTCAAAAATTCATCTTCTTTACTAACAGTTAAAACTCTTTTCTCTTAAAAAAAATTACTGTTGAGAGGAGATTGAACTCATTCTGAAAAAAATCTTCAAAGTATTGTTTGAGGAGTCGATAGATCTCTCAACGATGGAGGTATTGTGCCCAAGGTATCTACGCTCATTTTTATTCACCGATTTTATCTCCTAACTCCATGAAAAGCCCTCGACGAGTTGACAAAGTGGGAGAGCCTCACTCACCAAAAAAATGTGAGCATCTAGCATTGATAGGGTTCAAACCTATACCTTTATGTGGCATTAGTGGGTAAAAATGACACCACTAGGTGAACTCCTCAACGGTAGAGGTATTGTACCCACCGCCTAGGGCATCTATGCTTGATTTTATCCCCAAGTTTTGTCTTCTAACTCTATGGAGAGCCCTCAATGGTTTACAGAGTAGAAACACCTCACCAACCAAGGAAATGTGAAAATTTGACCTTGGTATGATTTGAACCCAGACCCTTATATGGCATAGTAACTTGAACTCAAAAAAAAAAAAAAATTTAGACTTTAATGTGAGAACAATTAACAAGTTTAGGAACTAACTTAGGTAAAAAAAATGTTTAGCCTAAAATAGAAACAATTGTCGAGTTTAGTGACTTAGAAAAAAATTAAACCTGAATCCAAACCCTCAAAGATGCATTAACCCATAAAAGAATTCCAAAAATTCCAATTTAAGTGTTGACTCGACATTAATTTATTGAATGATCTTAAGATGGTAATAAGATTAAGTGTTAATTTCACATGACGTTCTCAAACTATGACCTAGTTTTTAAAGTGGTCCTAAACTTTAAAATATTTTAAATATAAATATTATTTTAATCAGGTCCTTCTCTTAACTTAACAGTTAGTTTATGGATTATATACTAGCTCAAATCTAATGTTGACCATATTTAATAACTAATAAATTAAATTTTAAACATGTGCAACTATCCATGAACCATTTGAATTTATTTGTACAATAAATACAAATGTATTTAAATTAAATATACTCTACATCGAATCTAAGCTAAAATTCAATGTTCAAGCTAACAATTAAACTAATAGAACTTGATATAGATAAAATATTGGTATTTTTGAGAATTCAATCAAAATGCTTTTCAATTTAAAAGGTTAGATTAAAATCTAAACCATAGGTTAGGATAATCTACTGCAATTAACCCTAACAGTTTTTTATCTAAACCAAATTCACTGCATACCGACTATGAAAAATTCTACACCAAAAAAGACTTCAGTTGAATCGAATCAAATCTGACACCATATGAACAAAGGATTACAGATAAAGTACTAGACAAAAACCAAACATTTGAATCAAAACAAACAATTACACAAAAAGATGAAGATGGCATGGCAATTTAAGTAGACAGTGTTTGAGCAAAGAAAATAAAAGACTAACCTTAATAATAGATTCACAGGGATTCAGTTAGTATGGCTGCTAATTTGCATTGGCACTACCAGGGAACAGTGCTGGCAATGAACCCTTGTAAGCATCTGATACAGCGGCAGCGGTTTCGGAGAGACTAACCCTCATGTCTGAAATTTTGGATTCAACGTGTTCTTTATATTTCGACACCGAATCAACGACCGTAAAGAGTTGACGTGCGTGTATCTGAATTTCCTCTTCACTTTGTTGGATTGCTTCTTGCAACCTCAGTTGCGAAGCCTATATTAAAGAAAAAAGAGAATTTTGTTTAGGCATCATACAGGCACTATACCCTTATTTGAAGTACTGCATTGAAATTTCTTACACAATAAATTGTGGAGGGCGATGAGCATTCATTTTAAAATGATAAAAGCTGCTTTTGCTAAAACAGTAATAGCCATAACTCGTAAGCATGACCACATTATTTATCTATTTATGTTTTTAACCATTGTAAGCAAAAGACCAATAAAAGGAGACTTTTAGAATCTCTGCTGCTTCTCTTTACGTGATATCTAATTTATGAGTCTCAAACTGGACGTCCTCAACCATTTTCTTGGCTTCTGCAGTAGATCTATGATCACATTCCTGTATTTCCTTCTTGAATAAATTTATTTGGGCTTCAACCTAACAAGAATGATTAATATAGAAGGTTAATGTAAAAAAGGGGCCGTTTATAAACTGCAAGTTTGAGCATCACTGGCAAAATTAATATACATTTTCAGACATTAGCACTGATCAAATATTCGTATACAGATATTAGCAATAAAGGGGTAAAATTTTAAGAAATATCCCCAGGAATGAGGGTTAAGGGAAGAATAAAACGGG
The DNA here is from genome assembly GCA_039519145.1 of Kokia cookei. Taxonomy (NCBI): domain Eukaryota; kingdom Viridiplantae; phylum Streptophyta; class Magnoliopsida; order Malvales; family Malvaceae; genus Kokia; species Kokia cookei. The sequence goes on from CM076905.1 coordinate 24,220,793, forward strand.
GTCAAGATGGAAAAGAGTAACCCTGCCAGTTCGGTTTCAACATTGAGAGGACTTGGATCCAGGATCTTCAATGGTTGGTTGCCTTTTGAGGGATGCAACAAGAACTTAAAAGAAAGACATTGGTGTGTTTTTCTTCGTTGACATCATATTTTCCACAAGGAACTGAATATGCTTAGCCCAATTAAAAATAAACGGGTTATAGGATGTGAAAACTAATACAGGAAGTATCTTAACTGCCTATATGCTTAGATTCCTCAAATTAGCAAAACAAAGATCTAGATCATCACTCAAATGAAGTTGGAACCTGAAAATGCCTCCATATAATTATTGCACTAATGACAATGAAAGGATCTATCTGTCAGTGATAATTGAAGTGAATTTCTGGGATTCGATACAATAAAAGAGTGAGGGAGGCTGATCAAGCACAGCAGTAAGCATGAAGTCTCAGCTTTTGAACATAAAAATTCAGGAACTGTGTCCTTAGTCATGATCAGCTGCTTAACATACTATTTTACATTCCCCAAAAACTATGGTTTATGGAATTTAGTTCATAAAGGCAAGACTGCTGATCATGACATAACCAAAAAGAAGTAGAAGAAAACAACATCAGTAT
>CM076905.1:24237022-24248082 GCA_039519145.1 Kokia cookei
AGTTCATCTCCTTTTAGGTGAGGAGATACTTAAGACTCTTATGATTTGTGTAGACGACACATCTCGCCTATAAGGATCGTTCCTCCAAATCTAAGAGCAAATACCACAAAAACTAATTTCTAATTATGCGTTGGATACTCATGTGGCTTGAGTTGCCTCGAAGCATAAGCTACAGCCTTCCCATCTTGAATTAGCACACATCCAAGACCAGAATGGGGCACATCACTATAGACCACATAATCCTTCCCAGAATCAAGTTAGATCAACACTGGTCTGAGTCAACACAACTATTAGTTTATCAAAACTAGCTTGCTATTCATCGATCCACATGAACATGCAGTCTTTCTCAACAACTTGGTCATCTAAGCCACAACCAGCGAAAATCCTTCCGCAGACCTCCTATAATAACCAGCAAGTCTAAGAAAACTCTGAATCTCACTTACGTTCTTGGGCTACTTTCAATCCAAGATAGCTTCTATTTTCTTTAGATCCACGTGGATACCCTCAACAAATACTACGTGACCTAAAAATATCACCTTTGGAGCCAAAACTCACACTTACTGAGCTTCGCATATAGCTTGTTCTCGCGTAAGGTTTGAAGAACCAACCTTAAGTTTCCTCATGCTCCAACTCAGACTTGGAGTGGGCTAGAATATCATCGATGAACACCATAACTAAGCGATCAAGGTAGGGTTGAAAGACCTTATTCATTAAGTCCATGAACGTGAAAAGATCATTCGTGAGACCAAACGACATTACTAAGAACTTGTAGTGTCCATACTGAGTCCTAAATGCAGTCTTCGACACATCACCCTCTTTTTCGCTTGCAATTGATAATACCTTGACATTAGATCAATTTTAGAGAAGATCGTAGCACTTCGGAATTGGTCGAATAGGTCGTCAATCCTTGGTAGTGGGTATTCATTTTTCATAATCAACTATTCAGCTGATGATAATTGATACACAACATCATAGATCATCCTACTTTTTCAAAAAGAGAACTGGATCTCTCCATGGCGACACTATTGGGCTAATGAAACCATGATCCAACAACTCTTGTAACTGCACCTTAAGCTCCTTAAGTTCTATAGGTGCCATGCGATAGGGTGCAATGGACGACATCAGTAGAAACTCAATTCCAAATTCAACCTTTCATTTAGGAGGTAAACCAAGTAACTACTCAAGAAAAGTGTCAGGAAACTCCTTAACCACTTTGATGCTTTGCAAAGCAACACTATCACATTTGTGTCGAAGATGTATGCGAGATAGGCATCACACCCCTTACGGACCAATTTCTCCGCTACTAAGACAAAGATCACATTTAAAAGGAAATTTTGACGCTCTCCAAAATGAAGTCCTCAATGTGACTCAATTAGTATCGTAGTTTAGAATGACTAAATGCTCACTCAGACAGTCCATCCCTAAAATGAGATTGAACTCTTCAAAGGGTAGTTCCATAAGATCAGTAGGAAACACTTCACCTTGCACTTATAATGGGCATCGCATATAGATGTTGTTTACTAACACAGATTATCTTAAATGACTAAGTACACTCGCATTCCTAACAATAACCTCTACCTGAATGCCTAGTTTATTAGCCATCACAAAAGATACATACGAATAGGTATATCAATTATCTATTAATGCAAAATAAGGGATGCCATTAATAGTAAAGGTACCTGCTATCACATCGGTAGCATCATGATCCTCTTGGCATCTGATCGCATATACTAGCGCTGGTTGCCTAGCATCCACTCGATTAGCACCCTATCCTGGTGCTCGCTATTTCTGGCCCACATTATTGCCTCATTTTGCCGTTGGGATCGCTGTGGCTGCTGAACAACTCTTTGATTCAGGAACAATTCTGACCTTGTGCTTGCACCAAATCATTCAACTAAGGAAATTCCCGAAGCTTATGGTCTAACAACCCACATTTAAGACATGTGCCCATGCCTTACCAACACTATCCGGGATGCCTCTTGCCATAAGTGGCATAGTTTAGGATCCTATCCTCTACTGCAACAAAGTTCTGGTGAGGTCGATCATCTTTGGCTCACTTAGTTGGACGCGAAGCCTATCCATTGGGACCAGAGTCTCTCTTAGCTGGAACTCTCACTTGCTCTTTTCGCTCGTGCTCAATGCACCTCACTTCCTCATAGATCTTGGTCTTCTCCATCAAAGTTTCAAAGACCCTCTCTTGTAGTGGAGCCACTTACATTATCAAATCATACCTTAGCCCAAACTCAAATCGGGCACACTTATCTTGCTTCTTAGCAACCATTCGAAGAGCATAGTGACTAAGTTTCAGAAATTTTGCCTTATATTCCCCCACAATTCTATTGCCTTGTCTCATTTGATAAACTCGAGTTTCCTAGCCTTAACATACCTTATTCCCACATATTTATTCTGGAAAGCTTCCAAAAATAATCCCATGTAAGTCGATCAGCTTGGGTTCCTCTCACAATAGCTTGCCACAAATGGTAGGCCTCACCATGAAGTAGTGACACACTTCTTTTAAGCTTCTGCTTAAGGGTGCACTCCATATCATCAAGGAGTTATTTTGTAGCCTCCAACCAGTACTAAGCTACATTGGGAGTTGTAGCACGTAGGTTTCTGCAAGTGTGCACAGTTGTTATCAAGTAATAAGTAAGTAAAATAGTTATGTTCTCCATAGGGATTGTATGTGTTAATTAATATTTTGTAAAATTAAAGTTAACAACTTGGTAGTGAAAACACAATATATTTGAGAGGTTGTTAAGTAAAGTTAAATAAATATAACTAAATGATATTGATCCCTAAATGTAATTAAACCTAATATGATAATTATCCAAATGAATGAATAGATTTTAGCTGCAGAAAACACAATCTCAAAATCAATAACATGCATAGGTTAGGACAATTACATTAATCAACTTAATTCATTCTTATCATGCTTAATAATATTCGGAAAACATTCCATGTCAACTTGATCTTTCATGGGCTTGGAAACCAAATCAAGTCCTTTTGAAATCTTTTACTTAGCAAAATACGCAAAATACACATTTTACTATATTACATTAAGGGTTTCTTAGTATTCATCCGAATTAATAGGGACTAGGTTTGTTTGAAATAATTTAATCTCATTAACCTAAAAGCCACGCAAGGTAATAGAGATCGATCAAGTTATTACAAACCTTCAATTCATTCTTGGTAGGATATGAATTAAGCATGCAATTTTCAATTATTGTGTCTATTAGTCGATGTCTGGTTTGGATCACTCAACTAATTCTAATGCATCCAATCACATATGAATGAAATACATACTTGAATTTAATTGAAAACAATTATCGATTGAGGCAAAAACACTATAAGCATGAATTAAGTAAATCTTATTAAATTAAAACAATCACCTAGCTTAAACAAAATTAAGATATCATTTTTAATGACAAGATCAAAGAACACACTGCAAACATGATAAAATTAAATAATAAGAAGTGAAATAATAAAATCTATCGAAGTGGTTGTCATGCGAACTCCGAATGAAGATCACACCTTCGATCCTTGCTTTGCTCCTTTGCTGATGGCTCCTCAAGGTGGTCGACAAAGAGATTGTCTCTAAGAGGCTTTTGCTGGCAAAAATTCGAAGGAAAGAAGGAATATTAGGCATGTGAAAAAAAAGGGAGAATAAGAGAAATGAGAGAAGATGGATGAGTGAGGGATGATTTGAGAAGTGGGAATGAGGGAAAAATTTATAAGTGAAGATAGGTGATTGGTTTACTAAAAATAAAATGAAGGATCCCCCCATTTTCTCTTGCGCATGGTCAACCACTCTTTATGGAGTTGGTGCTTGGTTGTTTACTCAGGATCCCCCCATTTTCTCTTGCGCATGGTCAACCACTCTTTACGGAGTTGGTGCTTGGTTGTTTACTTGATTTAAGCATGCAATCATGCTAAAATCAAGCAGGGACTTGAATGGAGTCAACGATAATGTTCTTGGATAAATTCTTATTCGTCTCCAACTCTAAGGACCTCTAAGAAATATCCCAAAGCTCCTTGTTGGGCAGCCAATTGTTTGTGCCGAATTTGGGCTCCTCCTTCTTGGATTAGACGATTTTCATGACCCAATTAAGCAACCAGACCTGTCCAAATTGTTTCCATAATTTAATTGAGTTAAATTAAATAATTTATTGACCAAAATTGCATAGCCTTAGCCATCCAATGTGCATGAATTATTGCATTCCATGAAATAAATATTATAACATGCTTTAGTATATAAATTATATGGCCTATTGCATTATTAAAATAAGACATGCTAATAAATAACATAAAATAAGTCAAATAATGCATAAAAACCATACAATAAAACACAAAATCACATGTTTAATAATTTCATGTCCAAAATTAACATTTAAGCAAAATTCATCAATTTATCAAACAATTACTCGGATTTAATATTAATTTTTGAGTTTACAGGGGTCGTCTCAACAATGCCGCTAAACAGTTTGACTCTACTTGATCAGAGCCTCGTAGCAATCGTACCTCGACCGTTATTACCAGTTAATAACTCTTGAAAAGAGTTATATTTCATACCTTATAGACTTGGGAAATTGCTTGTACTCAAGTGAATTTAGGCATTTTAGGATAGTAAATTAGCATTTTAGTTATTGCATAACAAAGCTTGGTTGCACTTCAATATTTAGAATTATTACTTTAATTTGCGGGAGAAAGAGGATTGGTGTGTAGTAGTGACAGGTGCAGGAAAGAAGGAACAAAGATAGAGGAGAGAAACCATTTCCCTGGCAAAAAGCTTAATAGTTTGTCAGCTAAAATGCGTTGGAAATTCCAAGATTGAGTTGACTCAGCAGAAGCAACTTATTCTAGAACAAGCCAGTTAGACGTACCTAAAAAATCTGCTGGAAGCAGGTGTGATAAGTGTGAGTTGGAAAGTACCTACATGAAGTAGATCTATAAAAGCTCGGGGAAAAGAAGAAAAAGTTGTGAATGAATTAAGGAAAAAATCACGCAAGAAACGTGCGTAAATCACGAGCGAAATTTACAAAAAGAGGGAAAAAGTTTAAGTTGCAACGTAGAGAAGAAATGCAAGGAAAAAGGTGATGTACCCACTTGAGCTTGCAAGACATTGCATCGCAAAGGAGGAGGTTGGATCAACAGCTCCTACAGTTCTTCCTCATCTCTAATTTGTGTTTGTTCATCTTTACTTTTGGGAAAATCTTGGATTATATTATTTTCATGTTTAATCCTCAATTCATGAGGAAAATCTCATTGGGTTGGAATTATTGGATTACATTTTGGATATTTTGTAAATGGCTTTGGTTTAATTCTAAATACATTTACTATTTCATTCGAATGGTGTTTATTCACATGCATGCATACCCTAGACATAGTTGGATGTGTGTATGTGTTTTAGACTTAATTTTCGAAAGGATTATTTTAAGTTGGATTGCTTTTGAATGATACAAGAAATACTCGAACGATATTCGTAACAACTCTAGACATAGAAGTTGCGATCTGTACAGAGGGCATATTTCTGGGTTAGTTCTTGAGTTTTATAGACGTATAATGCCTCGAGAAAATGTAACGCGTAGGTTTGTGCAAATGTACAAAGTCGTTATCAAGTACTAAGTAAGTATCGAGTTATCATCTCCATCGGGATTGTGTATGTTAATCAATTAATTGTAAAATTAAATTAAACAACTTGGTAAATAAAAACACAATATATTTGGATAAGCGGTGATTAAATTAAATGTAATTAATCTAAATGCAATTGATCCCTAATGCAAATTATCCTAAGTATGAAAACTATAAGAATGATTTGATTTTAGCAAATATTAAACACAATTCACAACAATTATAACATAAATAAACTAGGATAACTACTGTAATCAAGTTAATTCATTATTAACATGCTTAACAACATTTGAAAAATATTCTATGGCAACTTGATATTTCATGAGTTGGAAACCAGGTTAGGTTCTTTCGGAATCCTTTACTTAGCAAATACACATTTTACTGATCATTATTTACTAAGAGTTTCTTAGCATTCATGTTAGGTAACAAGGACGTGTTAGGTTTGAAACAGTTTAATCACACAAATCTAAAAACTATGCAGATAATAGAGCTTGGTTAGAGTTGTTATGAATCCTGCAATTTAATCGGGTTAGGATCTAAATTGAGCATGCATAGTTCATTATGTGTCCACTAGCTGTCATCTGGTTAGGATCACTAAGCTAATTCTAGTGCATTCTAATCACGTATGAATGAAACATAGGCTTGATATGAATTGAAAATGTGATCGATTGAGGCACAAACATCATAAGCATGAATCGGACGAATATTATTTAATCAAAGCAATTATCGTAGCTTAAATAAAATTAAGCTAACATTTTTGTAATCAAGAATAAAGAACACATAGCAAACATTTTTAAATCAAATTAAAGAAAAGAAAGAATAAACCCAAATCAAAGTGGTTGTCACCCAAAACTCTGATCGAAGAAGACTCCTTTGTTCCTTAACTTCGCTCCTTTGCTGATGGCTTTCTAAGTTAGCCGACCAAGGGCTCTTTAAGAGGATTAATTAGCTAAAATCTCTACGAAGAGATGATGCTAGGCGTGGGGATGGAAAAATGTGAGAAAATATGAGAGAGTTGAGAGAATGAGAGATGATTGATGGTCAAAGGGATGAGATGAAATGATGAGAAATATCTCTTATTTATAGCTGAAGGGTGAGAGCTCATTTATTAAGAATTGGTAATTGAATTGCTCAATCCTCTCAAATGCATGGTCGGCCATCATTCAAGGAATTTGAATGATTTTGTTGCTTCATTTTGAAGCTTTCTTCATGCCACATCAACTAGGGATCAAGACTTGGTCAATAACAAATCTTTGGGCCAAATTCTGATTTCTTATGAAGTGTAGAGACTCCTTGAAATTAAACCAAAAATGGTTTATTTGGGTAGCCATAGTGTTATCGAAATTGGGCTATGTCCCTCTTGAATTGGGCGGTTTTTGTGATCTAGCAAAATTATCATACCTGTCCAAAACAATTTAATTAATAATGGGTCAAAGTAATTAAATTAACCCAATTATTTAACAATTAAATAAACACAATTTATTAATGAAATAATGTATATTAAATTATTTAATATAATTTTATGTTTTAATATTTAATTAATTTATGCATGGCCCACTTTATTCCTTAAAAATACATTACATTAAAATAAACTATAAAATAAGCCATTTTGTGCATAAACACTATATAATAAAGCATAAAATCACATTTTAATAATTTCCATGTCCTAAATTAATATTTTCACATATTTCATTAATTTATCAAACATTTACTTAGTTTGAACATTAATTTTAACTAAAAAGATGATGAAATTACATAAAAGAAACCTATATATTTTTGAGTCTACACACCCCCAAACTTAAATCATTTCTCGTCCTGAGTAATGTTCATGCACAACAAGGGTTTTGCTAAAACAATACTGCTAAGTGTGTAAGTAGCATCAGTCTTTTCTCATAATCATCCATCAACAAATTCATGTTCATAGATTCTTTTTATTGATAAGTAGCTCACATGCAAACATTATTTCGAATTTTTATACTAAGTATCAAAATATGCCAACATGAGTCATGGTTTGCATGCATGTCAAAGTCGTAGATAATATTCTCCACTCAACATAATTTCTTATCAATCTAAACAAAACAATCACAAGGTTTATTTTGCGGTCTTCATATGTTGAACTTAGTAATTCCTCTCCACTAATGTAGATGACATAATCATCAAATCAATAAGTGTTTTGTAAGGTTGTAATGGGGCTAGGCTAAAGGTAGGGATTTAAGAGATGTGAAATTTCGGTTTAAAAAATCTTAACCTTTAACTTTGTCTTGGATCTTTTTGTAACACAACCTTATTCTTGAATGGATCTTTGGAAAACCCCTAAACTTATTTTGAACTCATGCTAATACATTTTTCTTTTAGAGATTAAGCAAACTTTTCTTTGATCTTTCTTAATTTTTTTAAGCATGAGCATGTATATCTTTTTGAAGTTTTCCTCAAATGTTGATCACCAAGGCAACTTTATTTAAGATGGGTGCACAAAATAGGATAACTTAAAAGATGGTAATATGGCTTATAATGTAGGTAAATTGAATGAACAGGCCATTAAGCTCAAAACTAAAGTTTCAAGGGTCTAATATCATAAGGTGGGCTTGAAAAGGCTCAAACGATCCAAAGAAATGGTGCCTATATCATATTTAGTCTTTTATGTCTCCTAGGATTTCGCCTCAAGAAAGTTACTAAGTCAATTCTAAAGATATAAACCTTCATGCATGTCTAATTTCAAGAGAAACTAAGTTTTCATGGAAAACATCACCTAAGACTATGACCATACAAGCATTCCATCATTCATGATAACATACATTCAACTCAGATAGAATCATCATTCATGCTTGCATTCAAACTAACTTATTAACAAAAATTTTCTATAAACATTCATTTATTAAAGCATACTTATGTAAAAAGATTGAAAAATACTTGAAAATTTTAAAAATTCGGACAATTATTTGCCTTACCCCCTTTAAAAAGAAGGAATGACCTCATTGCAAAAACAAAGTAATGAATAAAAACTGAACACCAGGTAGGGTTGTAAGAAAAGAGAGGAGAGTCATAAAGACTGCTTAAGTACCAAGTCTTTATTAACAATCCAATACTAGACATGCCCATTCCCATTACCACATCACTTAGTTTATCTTAATAAAGAGATGTTAAACTTATTCATGTTTGCAATGTCTTTTTTATTGTGCGAAAGCAAAATGCTAACTACGAAAATAAATATAAATGCGTAAAAATAAATACTTAAGAAAATAAAATTTCTCCTTTTTTTTATTGATTTGTGTCATTCCCCTTTTTCCAAGATTGCTACAGCGTGGGGAAGTGATGCTAGGGAAGGGGTAGCGAGTGTTGGACATTTTTCTCCTTATCACTGTTCTAGGTCTCGAGCCCAAAATTGCGACAATTTTATTACCTGCACTGAAATAAAACTTGACAGAAATAAATTGATTAAACCTTGGGATCAAGACTTGGTCAATAGCAAATCTTTGGGCCAAATTCTGATTTCTTCTAAAGTGCAGGGACTCCTTGCAATTAAACCAAAAATAGTTTATTTGGACAGCCACAGAGTTGCTGAAATATGGCTATGTCCCTCTTGAATTGGACGGTTTTTGTAATCCAGCAAAATTATCATACCTATCCAAAACAATTTAATTCATAATAGGTCAAAGTAATTAAATTAACCCAATTATTTAACAATTAAATAAACCCAATTTGTCAATGAAATAATGTATATTATATTAAATATGATTTTATGTTTTAATATTTAATTAATTTATACATGGCCCACGTTATACCTTAAAAATACATTACATTAATATAATTTTTAATCCCCTGTTCTTTGGTTCAGTTACGTATGGCTGGCCAAAGAAGAAAAACTTAGGGTTTTTGCATTTTCAAATATTTAGGCTTAAATTGCGTAAGCAATACTCGAGCCGTTTTTTGCATTAATTTTATGTTTTTAGTTTTATCTAGTTTAATCTAGCTAACTTAAGGAATAATTTGTGAATCTGTCAAATGTTATAAATATCTAAAATATTTCAATAACTTGTTCTTGAAAGTTTATTGAAGTGTTGTGAGCTTTGTTGTTAGATTTGAAGATTTTATAAAGTGATTTTTTATGAAATTGGGGTTCGAGGACTAGATTGTGAAATTGATGAAAATACATGCCCTTGTTGAAAAATAGTTGCAACTAGTTGATACGTGAACACCCATAGGTATTCGGTTGGTGTTAGTTTGAGTGAAGAATCGTTATTTTACATGTTTTGTACTTAGGGACTAAATTGAATAAAAATGCAAAGGTTAAGGGTTAATTTCATAAATTTCCGAGAGGATTTGTATTCATAAATTGATCAAATTACATGATTTAATGATAGAATTGATTGATTGATTTACCTACTATACCTAACAGGTATCGGTAGAAGTCCCTCAAATTAGATAAATGGCATAATTTTGCCTATAATAAATTGTAATGAGATTTAGGATTTTATTAATTTGCGTGCCTAATGTTATATTATCTTAGAATGATGAAATATGGGGAATTTATTTAATGGTAAATGATCAGAACGACCCCTAAACCTTATCCAGCGACGATAACAAGTTTTAGGTGTTACATGCACACTAGAGTAACACTTAGCGATTAAGAGTTATGTCTACTGATTAGCCGTAATTCGACATAGCAGATTAGAGCTAGTTTTCGTACTTCAGGAGCTTGAAATTAAGCATTATTGTTAGGGTTTAATTTTGTTTTAGTAAGTTTTACTAAATTCAATAAATTGTGTAAAAAGTGCAAATGAGTCTTTTATTGACATTTAGGGCCGAATAAGGCCTGAAGGTGGACAAACATACTTTGTGAGTACGCAGGAGACCATTAGGAGGCATAAGATATCAATACTGATCACTATGTCATATCACGGGGAATTTGATGTCGCAACATATGGACCAGAATGAAGAAATCGTAAAATTGCCTTCAATGTCGTGACATAGCATGAGGGTGTGACGACATACCCCTGAAGATGTCCATAAAAGGAGTTTACTAACTACTACATTGCGAAACAGGTCTTGGTGTGTCACGACATTGACTCTGGATGGGGAGGAATTACGAAATAGAGGAGTTTTACATCCAACACAATACAACTTAGCTTTCGGGAGCATCAACTGACCTAGAGTTGAGGATGACCAGATGGCCCGAAACTCTATAAATAGGCTCCTTAGGCACTCATTTTAGAGCGAGATTCCATTATATTAAACTTTTTTTCTTTCTTTAGTTTAGTTTTTCTCTTTCTAAGGTTTAGTTTATTTCAATTTTTGTCTTTATTACAAAGATATCATTTGTGAATGGGCTTAGGCGTAGGGATTTATTCCACTCTTAATACAAATTGAGAGCTTTCCCTAATTCTTATATCTTTGATTCAATCTCTATGTTTATATTTTTACATAAGGACAAT
>CM076905.1:24248182-24260361 GCA_039519145.1 Kokia cookei
TTGTAGAAGTTAGTTGTTAAAGTCGATGCTTTGAGCTCAGAGTATGAACCAGTGTCTAAATTTATCTTATGTAAAGACATTCGTTTTCTAGTAAAGTTATTATATCAGAATTCGAATAAGAGTTAATACCATTCTTGCATATGCATTCATACATTCATAAAGCATTAATAAAGTTTTGCATCAAGTTTACATGCATTAAAATTTTAAGAAGATGTCCCTAATTAACTAAATTATGACAGTTAGTTACTTTGGAAAAACAAAAAATCTAACACCCTTACGGTACTTGTACTAAGTCAAGAGCAATGGATTAGAGACTGAAAAAATTAGAGCAAACTCAAAAGGAAATGCAAGATCAGTTGCAAGCATAGTTGCATGAACAGCTAGCCAAAGTGCAACAGGACATGAAGGATGAGATCATTGAATCCTAAAAGGATATCATCAATCAGCTATCTCAATTACTGATTAAGGGAGCTGATAAAGGAAAGGGTCTTGCAGTAAACCCTAAAGAAGAGAGTGAGGATCTTCTATATCCTTCGAGTGTCACCCCTTGTATAGCCAAGCTTAGCAGGAGACATGTGTTTGAGGAGCATCTGTAACCATCAAACCACAGCCATACCTGATTGGCACATCAAAACCAACGAACTACCAAATGGGTTTCAGTTCAAACCCAAGAGATAACTCAGTTAATCCCTTCGTACCAGATTTTGATCAGGTGGTAGAGGTAAGAGAAGACAAGAGTCAAACTTTGGACACAGCTGAAGGAGTGCTTTAAATGGTTGGAGGAAAGAATCAGAGCAATAAAGGGAGCTAAATTTTGCTATGGGATGGACGCAAATGAATTGAGTTTGGTCCTAGACTTAATGCTTCCTCCTAATTTTAAGGCTCCGGAGTTCGAGAAATACAAGGGACGAGTTGCCCAGAAGCGCATATCACCATGTTCTGTAGAAAGATGATGGGGTACGTTCATAATGATCAGCTGCTAATCCACTGCTTCTAAGATAATCTGACGGGATCGATCGCAAAGTGGTACAACCAATTAAGTCGTGCCAAGATCAATTCTTGGAAGGATTTGGCATATGCTTTGATGAAGCAATATGGCTACATCACTGACATGGCTCTTGACAGGAACACGTTGCAAAATGCGGAGAAAAAGTTGGGTGAAAGCTTTAGGCAATACGCCCAAAGGTGGAGATATATGGCCACTTAAGTACAACCATTACTATCTGGAAAGGAAATAACCATGATCTTTGTTAGTACCGTGAAGGTGTCATACATTAATCAATTGCAAGGAAACGCTACAAATAGCTTCTCCGATATGCTTTTATCCGGAGAAATGATTTAAAATGCCATCAGAAGTAGGAAGATTGATTCTGGAGAAAGTGCCAAATAGTCTTCTCCTAGAAGGAAGGACAGTGATGTGAATAATGCAGGCTTATACAGGCCAAACTTTACAAAGCCGATCATGGTGATGTAGTCTAAAGCCCCGACAGCCAATTATCAAAACATTCTAAGACAAGAATCAAGCTTGAGGCTGAACATTGAAAGAGTTCAATTTACCCTTATCCTGATGTCATACAAGGAGCTCTACAAATATCTATACGATGCTCGTGTAGTGTCTTTATATTATTTAAAGCCAATGCAACCCTTATTTCTAAAATGGCACGATGAAAATGCTTAATGCGAGTACCATGTAGGAATAACTAGACACTCAATTGAGAATTGCATCGCCTTCAAGAAGTTAATTTAGAGGTTCATTAATATGGGAATCATGAAGTTCGATGAACTAGTTGGACTAAATGTGGCCGGAAATCCTTTGCCTAATCATCCTGTCTAAGGGGTGAATGTGATAACGAATGAAAAGAGCAAGAGGATTAAAAATGATACTGGGGAGGTCAAATCTCCATTGAAATTGGTCTGGCAATAGATGGTCAACATGGGCTTGATCATACAAAATATGGAATATGCAATAAAAAAAACTAAAAATTACTGTGAGTTTCATGCCATTGAGGGGCATAGAATCTAAGGGTGTGTCGAGTTTCGAGCCTTAGTACAAAAATTGATAGATAATAAGGAGCTTGAGTTCTTTGAGGAGGAGGATATAAAAGGATAAGATATTTGTGCTTCTAGGGAAGGGGCATCAGAAAGAGCTTATAAGGCCAACTTACCACTAGTAATCATATCCAGGCCAAGGGTAATGAGGTTAGAGAACAAATGACACCGTAGGTTATCATTCAGAAACCTACAACATTTTCTTATAAAGACAGCAAAAGGGTCTCGTGAAATTATGACTGTAACATGATGGTGCCAAAAGGGGAAGGATCGAAAGAATACGTAAGTCTCATCATATGTACAGGGAGATTCTATAACGAGACAGATTCAGAAAGTGAAGCCAACAAAGAAAAAGCCCTAGTGGTTGGGCTTGAGGAGAGAAGGACTAGTAAACCTGGGATGCCAGTGAATGAATCGATAACTGAGGAGGTGGCATCGAAATTCTTGAAATTCCTAAAACATAGCGAGTACAGCGTGGTGGAACAGTTACATAAGCAACTAGCTCGTATATCAATTTTAGCCCTACTATTAAGTTCAGAAACTCATCGTAGTACGTTAATGAAGGTCTTGAATGAGACATATGCCACTAATGATATCTCGGTAAACAAGTTGGACTGATTGGTTAATAACTTAAATGCAAATAATTTCATCTTCTTCAATGATGATGAAATACCTCTAGGGGCAAGGGCTCAATGAAAGCTCTACACATCACGACTCTATGTAAAGGATACACGTTACCAGAAGTATTGGTGGATAATGGTTTTGCTTTGAATGTGTTACCATTGACGACACTGAACAGATTGCCAATCAACAGCTCCCACATGAAGGCATGCCACAACATAGTGAGGGAATTTGATAGAACTAAGAGAAGAGTGATGGGCAGAATTGAGATACCACTCCTTATTGGTCCAAACACGTATGAGATGAACTTTTTGGTGATGGACATTAAACCCACTTATAATTGCTTGTTGGGAAAAACTTGGATCCATTCGACAGGGGCAGTACCGTCATCCTTGTATCAAAACTTAAAATTGGTGACAAAGAGTCGATTAATCACCATTAATGCCGAGAAAGACATCATTGCATCAGTGACTAGTGATGTGCCTTACATTGGTACAGATAAAGAGGCCATGGAATGCTCCTTTAGATCTTTGGAGTTTGTAAATTCTACCTTCGTAGCTAAAGGAAACAAGATCCTCACACCGAAGATGTCTACAAATACTCGGGTGGGTCTAAAATTAACAGTGGGAAGAAAAGCTTTACCTGGAAGAGGACTGGGAAGATATATCCAAGGAAGGATTTATTGGCAGATAAACATGTTCGCTTTGGCTTAAGATTCAAGTCAGATGTAAAACAAAGAAGAGAAGAGTTGCAGAAGAGGCAGAAAATGAGAAGAGCACGAATAAGCGGGGAAGAAATCAAATATGAACCAATGGTCTTTTCCCTTATATCGAAGACATTCGTGTCGAGGGTCATTATTAACCCCGAGCAAAAGCCGATAGAAAATAAGATGGTGGGAATGATGGACAACCTGAGCATCAGTGCTTTTTTCGAGGAGAAGAGTGAATAAAGGAACTCGTTAGGAATTCGTCTCTACACCCTCGAAAGCGTTTTAGAGAACTAGATTGCGAAAGAGCTCCCTATAGTTTTTAGGACTTTTTCAGAGTAATGTTTAGAGCACCCTTGTTGCTCTAAGCTTGAGAGCAACGTGGATCTTTTTGTAAAGGGCTCATAATCATTAGCTTTTATTTCAATAAAAATGATGCACTTTCTTTCATCCAAATTGGCAAACATTCTCATTATTCTTTTCATTCATCTCATACTGCAACAAATATTCTTAAATTCATTTATTCTTTGGATCCTTTTGGTCCATATGATAGGTCCCTAGATATCAATGATATGAGTAACGTCATGGTCGACTTAGAGCCTTATTTTGAGTAGGATATGTGTTCAGAGATATCTCAGGATTTTGAAGATGCTCAAGATTTTAATTTATCTCCTGATCTACTACGGATTGTTGAGCAAGACGAGAAACAGATCCTACCTCACAAAGAATCAATAGAAGTTGTGAGTTTAAGGGATGAAGCTAACAAAAGAGAGGTGAAGTTTGAGACCTGTATCTCTACAAAAACGAGGCGAGATCTAATTGATTTGCTTCAAGAGTTCAAAGATGTATTTGTGTGTTCGTATCAGGAGATGCCCGATCTAAGTACTGATATCATGGTGTACAAGCTCCCTATAAGAGAAGAGTGTAAATCAGTCCAACAGAAGCTTTGAAGAATGAGACCTAATGTACTATTAAAGATAAAACAAGAGGTCAGAAAACAATTTGAGGTCGGTTTCTTACAAGTGGTAAAATACTCAGAATGGGTAGCCAACATAGTTTCAGTCCCTAAGAAGGATGGAAAGTGCAAATGTGCGTGGATTATCGGGACTTAAACAAGGCTAGTTTGAAAGACAATTTCTTACTACCTCATATCGACACCTTGGTGGAGAATACAGTAGGTCATTCTTTGTTCTCCTTTATGGATGGTTTTTCTAGGTATAATTAGATAAAGATGCACCCTGAAGTTATGGACAAAATAACATTCGTTACCATTTGGGGAACCTTTTGCTACAAAGTATGCCATTTGGACTAAAGAATGCAGGGGCAACATATCAAAGGGCCATGATAACTCTGTTACATGACATGATGCACAAGGAGATTGAGGTCTATGTCGATGATATGATCGCAAAGTCTCGAACAGAAGAGGAACATGTGAAAGTTTTGAGAAAGTTGTTCTCAAGATTGAGAAAGTTCCAGTTGAAGTTGAATCCAAGCAAATGTATTTTCGGGGCTACTTCAGGCAAGTTGTTAGGTTTTATGGTCATCAAAAGGGGAATTGAGATCGATCTAGATAAAGTCTGAGCTATACAGGAGTTACCACCACCACGTACTCAAAAGGAAGTTAGAGGGTTTCTAGGTAGATTGAATTACATCGCTCGGTTCAACTCGCAATTAACCAAGAAATGTGATCTTATCTTCCGTCTTCTGAAGAAGCATAACCTAGGAGTTTGGGATGATGAATGCCAAAAGACTTTTGACAAAGTTAAACATTACTTGTTCAATGCTTCAGCTTTGATGCCACAAAATCCGAACAAACCTTTGATCTTGTACTTGGTCGTATTCAAAAACTCTATGGGATACGTATTAGGCCAGCATGATGAGTCAGGAAAGAAAGAAAGAGCAATCTATTATCTCAGCAAGAAGTTCACTGAATGCAAGAGGAGATATTCACTAATTGAGAAACTATGTTGTGCTCTGGTTTGGAGTACTGATCGCACTATGAACGTGACAGCAAATGTGCAAGCGAACACTTGTCGATGCAAGTATAGTTGATAGGTGTAGCCTAGCAGATATCGATCCCACAGAGATGGCTTTCTATGTTTAAATTTGTCGAAGCAAAAGAATTTAAAATAAGTAGAATTCTCAGGAATAATGTCACCGCAATTAAGTCAAAGGCTGCACAAATACAAGAGTTAAAACTTTTAGCGCAAATTTTGTAAAACTATAATATAAATGATAGAGCAATTTAATAGAAAATGAAATAAATGTTGAAGATATTTTGTCAATGCAAATTAAGAAAATTAAAGAAGTAAAACAATGATAAAGAGATGGGGGATCCCTGACATGATAAGTTGGCAAACACTAAATGTGATTACAAGGTAATTGGTAGATAAATTGTCGTTGTAATCAAAATTAATGAGATCTTACTACTTTTGACTTCCCTGCATATAAAAGACTCAAAACACTCACATTAGCCACACCTTTCAGTGTTGGCAATGCTTTGCATTTGAGCAGAAGTGGCCATAATTCCTTCGTGCCTCAAGCAACTTCCGTTGTCTTGCTTGTTAATTTAACTTGTCACTGCACCTTTCAGTGATAGTGATTGCAATCGCACTTTCGTGGTCTAAATAATTAAATCCAAAGATAAAAAATTAAGAAGATTTGAGTAGAAATCAAAATAGATCTAACATTAAGAGGTACTTCCATACACAATTAAAGTCATCAGAATTTATCAATTTTTAAGAGGAAATGAAGAACAAGTTGAAGCATTATATTCCTAGCCTACTAAAACTTTTTCGTAAATGCTCCTCTTACATTGCACTTAGAACACTCCTCGTCAGGAGTAGATGCTACCTTCTCGGTACGTCAGTTCACCCTCCGGGGATTTAAGCTTCCATGGCAGCCTGCTTAAGAAAAATCATAAATGGAATTAATTTATCACGAGCTTGATGATCCTCTTCTTCTCTCTCCTTAGTATTTATCTTTGCTGCTGAGTACAAGTGTCCTTCTACTCTCAGATGTAACTTCCTTACAGTGTACACTCACGCATATCTGGTTTATGTAGTAAGCAATTGTAGGTTGTCGCGACATTTCTGGACGTAAATTTATACTTTATTTGCTGCGGCAACTTTGACATCCTTATGCATTGAAACTTATGAATATGTTCACATAGAAAAATCCCTGATGTAATCTAGAAGTACTTATGCGGTGACATGTGTGAGTGCAAATCTGGATCAAACTTGTAGTGACAACTTTGAACACTTTCTTGCACTGATCTTCCATGATAGATCCCTGTACTGACATCTTAAGATGCAAAACTGACAATAAATGTAGAGAAATTGGTAGCATAAGTGGGATAAAATAGAAGAAAATCAAACCAAACATCACTGACTAAAAAAATGAAATTATTACATATAAAATGCTAAAAATGCATGTTAAACATAATACAAAGGGAACAAACTATACTATAAATAGGGAGAATTTAATGGTCTCTTCTAATGCTATCACACCCCCAAACTTGAGTTTTTGCTTGTCCTCAAGTAAACAAAATCTAGCAAAGTTATAGCAAAAATTCTTATCAAAACAATAATAATTTTAACAACTTAAATTCTCTGAGATCCTAGTGTATAAATTACATTCGTATGATAGAAAATTGCACCAACAATTTATAGGTATGAATAATTAAAACTGCAACTTCACTAATGCTAGCATCATGCTTTAAATCTTGAATTCTCTTAACCAATACAACATTTATTATAATATATATATATTTATCAGATTTTCTTTCTTTCTCTTTTCTTTTATGCGACTGAGAGATGTCATTGCATTACTATACCTTTGCTCCTGAGCAGTAACGATGGGGTGCAGCAAACCCCCAAGAAGTATGTAGTTGCATCGACACACACTCTTATAGTGACAATCTTTGGCTAGATATTTTTTCTAACACTTGCATTGGAGTGTTCCCCCTTGATAAGTCACAATGCACCTACATTAGAGTGTCTTTTATTAGTAGTTATAATTTTATACATAGTTGGAAACGACAAGTTATTCCAAGATTCAAGTAATGATACTACTCATTTATTACTAATGCAAATTCAACCATTCATCCAAAAATAGAAGTACACAACATTCAATCACATTCATCAAATTCACGCATTAACATCTCAAATAATTCAAGAATTAAGCATCAAATAGAAAAAAAAATTGTAGTCACATTTTTCATAACTTTGCATACTTTCATTAAATTGAAGGATAAATAATAGCTTTAAAATGTGTGTGCAATTGCATTTCCATTCCATACATATTTCCCTCAAAACTTAGAGTTTGCATTGTCCCCAATGCACTGACAATAATACACAAATATATATGGAAATATAGCTACAATGCAAATGCGTTGACAAATAAAATGCAGTGATAGTAAAAATGTTATGAGAACTACATGATATGCATGAAACTGAACTAAGTACTAAAAAATAAAGACTAACTTAATGGTTGCAGTTGAAGATGTGACTACCTTGGTCTTTTTCTTCTTTTGGGGGCGCTCCTCTTTGCGCTTCTTTTTATCTTTGCACTTATGTTTCTTTTTCATTGGTTCAACCGAGGTGGTGGATTGCTCCTCCAGGTTCTGTTGTATGTTGGCTTCATTGACTGTAATATCCAAAGGATGAATTTCAGCAAGTGGTGCAATATAAGGCATAATAGCTAGAGGATTAAATTCCTCGTTGCTGAATGTCACAGCCTAAGCCTACCTCGCAATAGATGTGCTAGGTCTTTAGTAATTACACCGACATTGTCAGATGCGGTGATAAATTCCTCAGATAAGTTTGTCGCGACAAAGTCTTCCTTTTTCTCGTCTTCCTTTCTTTCTTCTTTCTCTTCTGGCTTCACCTCCTCAATACCCACAGAGTCCGTGGTGGTATGCTCTTCTGCAGCAGCAGCTTCCTTCTCTACCATATTTGCCCCAAATTGTTAGAAAACTCATTTTCAAATAGGCTAGCAATATTTCAGAAACATTCCTTCACATCCCTAAAATGCACATCATGGTCCTCATCATAAAAAATATGAACCCTATGCGGAGATTGGACAGATTGAGTCATCCCTTTTGAAGCATCCTTCTCTATTGATATTGTTGCCTCCCTGATGATAGGGGGAAACACTGGAATTCTGGAAGGGCTGCTTACTCATGCTGCGTAGCGTGCTGACGATTACAGTATTACATGCCTTGGTGTAGGCATAGAATAAGTTTTGTGAGTACTCCATATCTTCCACTGCGACGATAAGTACAAGTCTCACAGACTCATTCGGTCAGCCAACTACTCAATTTCTTTCTGTTTCCTCCTAAGGTGAGGATCTGTGTGAGCATGAGGTTGCTTGTCTTTTTCCTTTCCCTTCCCTTTCTCCTTCCTTTGTGCTGTTTCTTTTACAACAAGTGTTTCTTGCCCTCTCGTCATTCGCTCAATCGAGACATCATTAATGGGGCCTATATTTTCCAAGAACTCTTCCCCCTCGCGAGGTACAACACCCCTCTGTTTACACAACTGCATGATAAGAGAGGGGAAAGACTATATACCTGTTTGTTTCACTGCAGATTCTACAATCTCTTGATAGAGAATTGCATCGACATCTATCCGGCGGCCTTTAATGATGGAATGGATAAGACACATTGTATCCAAAGTGATCGTGGTGCTGTGAGTGAAGGGCAATAGGCGGTAGTTGATGAAATGGAACCAGACTTTGCTCTGGATCGTGAGGAAACTCGATGCATATTATGGTTGTTAGGATTCTTTCCGATCCAGACAGCATCATCGATGCACAAATCATTTAGCAGGAAGTCAGCACCTTTCTCTATTAGTTGTTCCAGGAAAGCGACATGCTCATCCTCTCCCTCAGTGATGTTGTACAGGGCATTTATATGGTCAGCACCCCATGATACCAGCCCCTCTCGAACAAAGACAAACTCTTGCTCCCTATCAATTAGATTGGCATAAAATTATCTTGTCCTCAAGGATGGAGAATACCACTCTGGATGATCATAAAACTTCTCCCATCCCAGGCACGAGATGGTTCTGTTAACTTGCTTTCCCAATGTGAGTAGTGGAGATAACTAGAATCCTTGCTCTGAGTGGTAGTTCCGCTTCCACATAGTCTCATGGAAGCGATCTTTGGCGGCTTTGGTTAAAAACAGGATTGGCTCTTTAAGTGGTGACTGCTTAGCATTACGAACTACCACCGCAGATGATTTAACGACTGGTTTTGAAGGAGTTTTTGCTCCTCTAGTTCTAGCCATGGCTATATGAGAGAAAGAGATTAAAATTTGCAATAAATTTGAAGATTGAAGAGAAGAAAGGATTGTAGCAATAATGGTGGATGTGGTTGTGCAGAACACCATCGACACAATGGGGTGTTTTATAGAGGATAAAGATGGAGAGGCGTGATGATTTCCACTGCAGTGATAGGACACTTTGTTTGAATCCAATAAATGTAATGACACGGATTATCCTTTTTCTGAATCGATCCAACGGTTGGGGAATAAGGTGAATCAATCGGCGTGATTCTTTCTTGGAATGTTTCGCAGTGGTGAGTCAACAATTAAAATGCGTCGACACGTTGTGGTTGTGTGCATCAACAAAAAGAATAACTTTTATTTCTACAAAGAACTAAAGAAGAGAGGTGAAATAAAATAAAATACAAAAAGTAAATAAAATAAATGTAATGACATGTTAAGGAAATGTGACCAAGTTAATGGTCTCATTCTACTCCTGGTTGTTTGGACTGAGATAGTGCTTCAATCTTTGGTCATTCACCTTGAAATGGTGCCCATCGTTTAAATCTTTAATTGTCACTACACCATGAGGAAATGCTTCGACAACTTTGAAAGGTCCTGACCATCTGGAACGCAATTTACCAAGATGCAGTTTTTAAGCGTGAATTAAATAAAAGAACCAACTGACTTGTAAAAAATTGTCGCTGCAAGATAATGTTATCATGCCATCGCTTTGTTTTTTCTTTGTATATGGCAGCATTTTCGTAAGCGTTACGTCGAATTTCCTAAAGTTCCAAAATTTCCAACAATCTCTTTTGTCCAGCAGCATCATAATCCAAATTCACTTGTTTAATTGCCCACATGGCTTTATGTTCATGTTCCACAGGCAAGTGATAAGATTTACCAAAAACCAATTGATACGGTGACATTCCTAATGGTGTTTTGTATGATGTACGAAGTGCCAACAATGCATCATTGAGCCGTGAAGACCAATCGCATCTAGATGGATTAATCAACTTTTCAAGAATATTTATGATTTATCGATTGGATACTTCAGTTTGGCTTTTTTTTTGCTGATGATATGTGGTTGCCATTCGATGTTTAACACCATAATGCTTTAATGTTGTCGCAACTTGATTACAATAGAAATGAGTGCCATGATCACTAATTAATGCTCTAGGTGTGCCGAATCGAGTGAGGATATATGTGTGAAAGAACTTCAACACAGTTCGATTATCATCTTTAAGAACAACTATTGCTTCAACCCACTTTGAAACGTAATCAACAGCGACCAGAATATACACATTTCCTAAAAAATTGAGAAATGGTCCAATGAAATCAATATCCCAGACATCGAAAAGCTCAATTTCCATGATAGGCTATTGTAGCATCTAATTACATTGAGATATTGATTCAGTGTGATGACAATTATCACATTGTTGAACAAAATTGTGGGCATCTCGAAACAATGTTGGCTAATAAAATCCTGACTAAAGGACCCTTGTGGCAATCATAACACCACTAAAATGATCGCCATAAGATGCATCATGGCAATTCGTTAAGGATAGAGAGCATTTCTTCTTCAGGGACGCAGTGACGAATAATATTGTCATTGCATACCTTGAACAGGTATGGCTCATTCCAATGGTACTTTGGAGCATCTCAAAGAAATCTGACCTTTCGGTAACCTTTTGCACTCAATGGTAACTTCCCGCAAACCAAATAATTTACGACATCTGCATACCATGGAGATGCGAAAGACAAAAAATGGTTTCTCGTCTGGAAATGCGTCGACAATTTGTGACGCATTTCCATCTTAACTCCCAAATTCTAGACAAGATAAATGGTCTGCTACCTGGTTTTGCAATCCTTTTCTATCTTTAATTTCAACATAAAATTCTTGTAATAACAGGATCCATCCAATCAGCCTGGGTTTGACATCTTTTTTGGCAAAGAGGTATCTCAATGCAGAGTGATCAGTATAAACTGTAACTTTTAAGCCAACAAGATATGAACGAAACTTGTCGAATGCAAAAACAACTGCCAGCAACTCATTTTCTGTGGTTGTATAATTTACCTATGCTTCAATAAGAGTTTTGCTAGCATAATATTGTGTGTAAAATACATTGTACTTGCATTGTCGAAGCATAGCACCTATGACATAGTCACTCGCATCACACATTACTTCGAATGGTTGGGACCAGTCCAGTGCAACAATAATAGGTTTCTGTACTAACTGCTGCTTAATTTTAATGAATGCTTCTAGACAAGCATCATCAAACAAAACCTTTTTATTTTGCTTTAACGGCGAGCAGAGAGGTTTTGCAATTTTGGAGAAATCCCGAATGAATCGTCGATAGAATCTGGTATGACCGGAGAAAACTCCTTCTTCCTTTGACATTGCTAGGTGGGGTAACTTTTGAATAATCTCCACCTTTGCTTTATCAACTTCTATGCCCTGACAAGAGATACGATGCCCTAGGACAATGCCTTCAGTTGCCATGAAGTGGCATTTTTTGTAATTTAGTACCAGATTGGTGT